>REGM01000091.1:14197-30772 GCA_004194415.1 Aurelia aurita | reverse complement strand
CCAGAATTTTACATCTCCATCCTCTCCAATTTTCTCCGACTTAAAAATTCTTAAATTGTATGATTTACTGGATTTGAAGCTGCTTACCTTTGTCTATGAGTCTGTTAATAGGTTATCTCCACCTTACTTTCACAATTTTTTTGCAATATTGTCAGATGTTCATCAATATGATACAAGGCAGGCTCGTAAGGGTGGTATTTTTATGACACAGCAAAACACCTTGCAATATGGTTTGAGATCTGTCAGATATGCTGGTGCGAAATCTTGGAACAACATTCCGTTCAACATCAAACAATCCCCTTCAGTGATGAGTTTCCGTCATAATCTAAAAATACATTTGTTCTCCACCAAGTATCAGTAAATTTCCAAACTCTGCTTTTTGGATCAATCAACCTTCGATCTAAAAAATGTTTTCTGATTGAATAATATAATATGTTTTTAACACAGGGGGTGCTCTCTCCTCGATTAGTTTATCTACGGAGAGAGCTCCTCCTTAAGAAATTCCCCTCCATACAAATCTCTAATTTCTGTAATATTTCATGCTTAAACTTTCGTTGTCTTTTGCAATCTTGTCATAATTTTAGTAAATTGTTGTATGTTTGAAAGATTTTTGTATGTAGTGGAATTTTAAAATGAGAACTGAACTGAACTGAATGACTCTCAAAGATCATGATTAGAGTTTTTAGATTGTTTTTCATCTTAGAAATGTAAACAATTTCTTGCAAGGAAAAGATGCATTTAAATTTTGCAATGATAGCTGTATTCTAATTCTGTTAGTCTGCAATCTTATGCCAGCTGGCAACAAAGCAGAAATTTCACTTGCAGATGCACAAAGTTGGGTCACATCATCTGGCATTATCTATTGCAGATTTGGCATCATCCAGAATAAGCTTTAATCATTTTAACCATTATGTATTCTAGCTTTATAGCACTCACTCAATCAAAATGTATCTATAAAACCTGATTGCAGCAAGGATAAAATCAGAACCTTACAACTTACAAATGCTACTTTTCTGCCAGTTTGCAATGTTAAGATGCTGCAAAAGATAGCTACAAACGTTGTTTTTGCGATCTTTTATTACCAAAGCATTTTTATAAGTTAACAAAAACAGATGACATCTGTCTTGGCTTAGCTTTACAACAGATACTCCACCAGCACAAAACAGTGGAGAGAAAATATGTTGATGCAAACAGCATATGAACAAAACATTTCAAGCAAACTGAAGCAACATAGCATCTCTACAGTAGAGTGATCAAATAAAGCTTCGTCGAAGTGGATTTTACAAAGCAATGGGGAGCAGATATAAGAAAGAATGTACAAGAAGAAGGCCTGCAAATGCGAAGCTCTCTGGGTTTTCAGTACATGATGGCATGCCTCTCGCGGCTAGCTTTCATCCGAATTACTTGCGTTGCGAGAATGGGCTACTACGGGGATAAGTATAACTGATTGGGTTCGCACTAACACCAAACATATTTCTACGTTGTTTGAAGCAAGTATTTTGGAATCCAGACGGTTCAAATCGCCACTCCCACCCGTCAAGTCTCCTCTTACAGCATGACACTGTTGTTTTACCCAAATATCTAAGGCCTAACCAACCTCCCGACTTCCAACAAAAACAACTTTAATTTTAAACAATTTATAAACTATATCATACCATCATATCGCTCTGCTTGTTCAGCAAGCTTTGCACAGTATATCTTGTCTTCTTTATCGGCCATTGTAGAAACAAGTGAAGACGAAGCTTCTCTCAAGTGATCTCCAAGGCTCTTTCGCTTATTGCCAACCAGCCAGGCGTGGATTTCGAAATAGAGGTGGACCGCCAGGTCACGTGATCCTTTCAAAATGCCATCCATTGAAATAAATTTTTAGAAACGGCGGGAAAACTTTTGAATATGTAAGCGTTTTCGCCAGATACTTTCCCAGTTTGAAACACTACACGTATTTCTTTTATAAGAAACTAAGAATTTGAGTCGGCACAGAAAGTTTCTGAAAATTATCAGATTTTGAGTACTCAGAGTTTCTTGCGAGTTCCATGTAATAATCTTCATGTTTACTTCCTGTGCCCTCGTGGACATTTCAAAACGATTAAAATAAAAGTGAAAATATGCTAAAGGTTTCCTTTATTAAATTAAATAGTCTCTTACGCTATATTTTCCCAGTACTGGAGCTTCTTAATTCTTTGGCGATCTGTGAGTTGAATTTCTTATAAAAAAATACGTGTATGAAAATACTATTATTAACATCTAAACAAGATGAAACGTGATTTATTACAATCTGCCCACCCTCACGGCAGTAATTTCAGTGTTTTCCTCTGAGGGACCGCACTGTACGTGGATGATAGCAAACCCATACATCCTTCGATGCGTAATTTAATTAGGAATACCCTTATGTGGAAATCCAGTTGAAAAAAGCGTCAATAATTCATTTATCAAAGTTATCATGATTTTAAAATACCCTTCCTTCAAAGGCTATTTAGGACCCCCAGTAAGACCGTAGAATCACGAAAATAACTTAAGCCGATAGATCGTTTCTTTTTTTACCAAAGTGTGTCTGAGAATTTTGATATAGTATCCAATTTTCAAGCTATAGCTTCCGCAATAATTGCATTAAATTTCTTAGCCCTCACGGCAGCTTTGTTCGGTCTAAAATCCAGACCAGTGGATTGTCAAAAAAAGCAGACACTCTTTGGTAGCTACATGCTTTATCTCCCACTGTGCCAAATTTCTCATCATTTGATTGGTCCTGCGGGTCCTAAATAGAAACTTAGTACCTACTACTAGAGGATTTGTCAGTTCCGAGAAAGCTGGCTTTTAGTAAAGGCTCTTAAAAACGTGACTTGCAATGCTGATTAGACAACAAAATAAACCGGGTCAAGGCCATTAGCAACATGAAGCGTGTGACTAAGTACTAATGTCAATAAATCGAAATAGCGCGGCAAAGTTGCGAAAGTTGACATCACACAGGTGGATTAACACGCAATCATTTCATCTTGAAGGTCAAGTGATTATCGTTAATCCCTTCCTATTTAGGAACAAATCTCTACTGTAACTTTTAGTTTCTTATCTTTAACTAAGAATTATCATTACTTCCAGTGCGTAGATATTGACTGGGAGGGTTTCAAATTGTAGCCTCGACCCTGTATTATTGATAAAAGGAAACAATTGAAAATGATACTTTTGGTCATATTAACCAGGGCAGTAACCTTAACCAATCAGAAACAATTTTTAATTTTCCAATTAGCAAAGATGAGTAAATCCACACTTAATTCTACAAGGAATACTTTTTGAGAAACGGAACAACTTTTCGAGGTGGAAGATATAATTTAAGAACTTTGTTTTATTCGCTATCAAAGTTTCCTACCTAGTAGCTCACACAGCTCACATCCCACACATTCCTAATACCTTCTGCTCAGCCTGGTTCCCAGTCGTCGATGTTGCGGAGGAGACAAACGCATTTTTGTGTTAGGAAAGGGGTTGAATTGTGAAGGAGAAGGAAGAGCTCAACATCGACTCATTTGAGACCTCTTCCCTGGAGTCCAATCCCCTTAGTCGAAAAGGACGTCAGGGAACCAGACTGCCTTCTGCTAATTTACGACTTTAAAAGTAATCACCAGACTAAAGTTTGAACGTACTAGCTGGTCGAAACGTCAGACCAACATTTTTATGTCGTTAGGTGGTCGTCAGGGAGCTTTTTACCAGCATGCTTTGCAGCAAAACACATCAGAGTCTTTGGAGCCGCCATCTTTAGCGTTATTGACTATTGGAGGCAGCTTGTTGTTGGAAAAAAAGCATTCACCTTTACAGCCTTTAGAGCACGACAAAGATTCATATTTAACACAAACTACACCCTTATATCAAATTTCAAACATGTATTTCAACAAAACCTAAAAAACATACATGACAATTATCAATCTGAACAATATAATTTTGGGAGGTATAAATAGGTTTGATATTTATTTAATTCCATTTCGAAATTTAAAAAACAACCCATTTACAGCAGGGAATAGTTTGGCCTCCTATGGATGATTGCCCTGTGTTCCAGATCCTAAAAAATCATAAAAATAAAAAAAATATTTTGTCTATTTATAATTGTTGAGGTTCTAGAACCCAGGGTAACGGATGACACCAGCTTGCAAGTTGTAAGAATTCTTTTAAGCCAAGGTACCCTCAAAATATTTTCGAACAACTAAACCCAGTCCCTTGGAATTTTCAAGGCTTGTACCAATTCATGTTCTCGTGTACCCTCTTCTGGGACACGCATGTACTCCCATCTTGCTATCAGCGGAAGTGACATCAGGATGCTTTCGATTCTTGCACCAGGTGTGGCCAAACCAAATTTTGTGCCACGATCGTAAACGAGGTTGAATTCGACGTATCTAGGAAAGAGAATTTTAAAAATTCGTGAAAAAATATGATATATGTAATAGAATAGAACGGGTGATTGGAGAAAAAAAATCCCCGTTTGAAAGGCTACTTTTCCCTGGATATTAGGGACGGGTCATTAATACTTGCCGGGGAGGGGGTGGAAGACATTTGCAAATATTTGATGGAATTTTCGTCCCCCCTCTCTGATTTACGCGACAATTTTCGTCCCCCTTCCAACATTGCAGAAAATATTTTCAACCCCCCTCCCAATACATATATAAACTTGTGTATATAGAAACTGAATAACTATGTTTTAATTCCTGAAGAACTAGTTTTTGTAAATTATCAGGATTTACCTCAAATTATTTTCATACCCCCTCCTTGAGATGTGCTTTATTTTTCGTCCCCCCTCTCTTTGANTTGAACTACTGGGCGAACCGCGGCGACCAGCATATGGACTGCGCATGCTCACAAGGCGTCGATCGCTGGCGATCGCTGCGATTCGCTTTAATGGAGATAGGGCTTAAGAGAAAATCAGTTTGAGTGATAACCATCCAATTCAATGAGCGATACTGAGACTTATGTAATGAGTATAGCTAGGATGGCCAAATTGTTAAGAAACTCTACTCGGTGCGGCAAAAAAGCATGGTGTTTGACAATTCGTAATACTTAGAGTACTTGATGCACGGGCTGTAAGAAACTCTGAATTCAAATTAAGATTTACGCATGATACATCGAGCCTTCCTATTCGTCTCTGATATATCAAATCGCCATTTCAATCCTCGCGTGTGGCAGAGTGACGTGACCTAGAGCCATTATACCACTTAAACCACTGACTCGAGCGGAAGGTGGCATAATTGCTCTCGGTCACGACGGCACTCTGCCACGCACGGGGATTAAACATGGCACTTGATATATCAGGAACGAAATAATGAACTAGGAAGGCTCGATTTATCATAAGTAAGTCTTATTTTTAATTCAGAGTTTCTAACAGCCCGTGCTTGATGGATTGGAAAGAATCGATTTCTTCCTTTTAACCGAAAGAATGAAGTTTTTTGCAACTTTGCAGTTGTAACAAATTGCTGTAAAAAGCACTTACTTGAACTCAAAGGGAAACAAATATCAAAGGATTAGACGATTGGACTTACCCGGTGGAATTCGGAGTAAGATCTCAGGGGGACTCTCGACCAACATTCATACAGGGGTGTGCCCCCGAGTTTTAGATGACGCATCCATTATAACGGGCACATACCTGAATATTAGTGAGTACCACCCCCTCTCTCCGCCCCCTTGGCATAAGCTATAGACAAGAAATCTTCCACTGCTCGCGATAATGAGTAATTCGAGCTATTTTCAATATAATAGCGACATGATGCTTTGCATTTTGAAGACTAACTGAGTAAATTTCTTAAATATTTCTTTTTCCAGTTCTGAAATGTCTAATTCTTTAGTGATCTCAGAGTTGGGTTTCATATAAAGATTTTCTACAAAAAATATATGTACTAGACTAGCGTGCCTAACCAACATACCTCTAAATTCATTCCAGAAATATTCATCACACCATTTCTTGAACCGGGGGTAATGGTTTGGATCATGTTTGTCACAGGTGTCTTTGATCACTGTGTGGAAATGTTTCACATCCTGCAAGAAAATTGTAACTCGTGAAATGAAATTTCGATACTCATACCCACAAACTACAGGGTCAGTAAAAAAAATAAAACATTAGCAAGCTTGTAATTTGCTAGCTATTCGTGACGTTCCTTAAAACTGATTGGGCTAGTCTGCATTCTAGCGGACCAGCTTTCAATATCACCACCTGTCATGGGATATTAGGGTTGGGTTTTGGAAAAGGGGTTTTTGTTAGGGTTAGTTAGGGTTTAAGTTAGGGTTAGTTAGGGTAAGTTCCACTGATTGCAGTTAGTTAACTTAGATTATAAAATTTAATTGATTAAAATAGGTCGTATTGCTTTGCTACTAAGTTACAAGTGATATTATGAAAATGCTTCATTTCAGAATCCATCAAAACAAGCTTATAAACCGTTGTAAAAAATGCCCAGTTCGGTTTGCAAAGTCAAATAAAAAAAAATCTCAACTAACTCCCAAAAGATTAAACCACCCATAAGTCATCAAAATTTCACGACCCTTGCAAGATTTAAGTTCCTGAGTTGCAAAACTTTATTGAGGACACCTTGGATGCATTATTTTGCAATAAAATGGCAGTTCAGGCGCGCAACTACGGGGGGGTCCTGGGGGTCCAGACCCCTGCCCTTTTTGTCAAAAAGGCCAAAGTGCCCTTTTTCGGGGAAAACTGTGTTAATCTGACGCATTGCAGAAATGTATTTCGACGGTTTCTTGCGATAAAGTATATCGAAATTTGTTGAACTGCCAAGGTCTTGAACTATATATTAGAGTTTACTATGTTGAAATTTAACTTTTTTTTCCGAAATCATTCGCGATTTTTTCTAAACATGAGGCTTCAAAACGTGCAAAAATGGCTGAAAATCTCAACATAGTTTCTGCAACTTTTATGTCTTACTGGGTGCACCAAAAAGAACTTCACACGTTTTAAAATTTGTTATACAGAGACTAATTGATAAATTGGAATGAATCGAAGTTTGGTTGATACCCGAAAGGCTGAAGTATTTTGCAATTGTTTTTCTATTTTTCTGAGCTTTGGAAATATAGGTAAAAATTGATTTACGAACAATCAGTTATTTCAAAATGCGTCAAACTAGCCTGAAAACCCCCCAATCAAAATTACAGTATAAAGAATCTCGTTACTCAACCACATTTCATTTTAAAGAGTTCGGAATCGAATCTTTATAAAGGCACAAACGTATATGATCTAATACCTTTGATAAGATCACTTGTTAACCCTTTAGGGCAATGAAATGTATTTAGCATATATATCTAAATTAGGAGATTCCTTATAATCATTTTCACGCATTTTGAAGTGAAGGAATTTTCATGAATTTAATTCTATCAATATTCCAATGCTGAGAAAAATAGAAAAATAAAAAATAAATACTTCAGCCTTTCGGCTATCAACCAAATTTTGATTCATTCCAATTTATCAAGTATTCTGTATAACGAATTTTCAAATATATGGAGTTTTTTTTGGTGCGCCCAGTACATGGCAAGCACTCCAGTTAATTGCTAAAAGACTACAAGCCGATAACCTTTTAAACGGGATTGATTGTTGTCTTTACCAGCCCGGTATTAATTCTCTTCTCAGTTTTAATCTCTTTTCAAGATATGCGCTCTCCAATGATCTGGAGGTTGTGATTTTTAAAAATTTTCCCGGGGGCACGCCCCCGGACCCCCTCGGCTCGCTTCGCTCGCGTTTCCTTTATCCACTTTCAAATCGCTAACGCTGTGAGTTGACATCTTTATTGATTGGTATGCTTTACAGAAGCAAATGTAGAAGAAATATCTCTTGATTTCTGCCTTCGGTTTCTGAGTTTGAAAATTGATTCTCAGGAGAAATAATCAGGAGCGTGCCCTTTTTCTGGTTTCGACCCCTGCCCTGTAAAATTTCTAGTTGCGCGCCTGCAGTTCATAGGCGTAGGAGGAAGGGGGCTGGGGGGCTGCAGCCCCTCTAATCGGGGAAAAATTATGGCATTTCAGGCTCCATTTGGGCAGTTTTAACTCACTGAAGCCATATTCGGACGAAATCCATGATAAGCCTCCTTAAACGTTGGGCATCCCCTACGCTCACATGGCAGTTCTATGACCACAACACTCTTGGTCTCATTCATTATGGGAATACTTTAATTTGAAGCATACTTGCTCATCTAGAAATATTGGTGTAAGATCTTGTCCTCCTCCAAACCAAGATGACTTCTTTCCTGTTGAGTCTTCCGTTTCAAAATATCGATAATTGAAATGAAATGATGGAATATGGGGATTCACTGCATGCACCACGCAGCTGACACCTGTGGAAGGAAACATTCCAAATTGTCTACTATATTAACAATGAAACATTCAAGTAAGAACTCTATCAGAAGAAAACCATCGTAATGCAGTGAAACAGTAAATAAAAGTGCTCTTTGAGATTTCATCAAATGAAAATTTTTAAATTGCTCACTCAGCCATCACTTGATTTTATTCAATACTCAATAGCCTTTCTGCAGCAGATTAGTTAGTAACAAAGGAAAGGGTGGTCAAGGGTAAAGAAGCAAGATGCGAGAAGCCAAGCAATTAAAAATATGTGAGAAACAGGGTGAGACAGATGGGAGACTTTCGTTGAAAGGCATTTTACAGTACAGGCCTTGCACATGTTAATGCTGTTTTTCTTGCCTAAGAATTCTTGAGGAAAATTCACTCCTTAAGAATTTTTGTTTGCAAATCTTGGCTTGTTAATGTGCACAAGGCCTGCACTGCATTTGTCACATGAAGGTGATAATGTACCATGTTGACGAATAAGCAGACCTAGAAATTCTTAGGTCTTTATAGGAGTAAGTAAGATTTTGGACTCTATCCTGGTCCAATCAATCCAAGATCAGACGGTCCCTTATTCATGTAAACACAAATGTTAACTCTCCATCTAGTCAACAAACAAAATCATGCCATACAAACCAGTTGCAAAGAAATTCACTTCTTCATTTCCCAAATCTTTTCCACGACTCTTCATCTGCTTCACAGCTGCCGCTGGTAGTTTTCCATGGACAATGGAAATATTTACACCAGCCTTTTCAAAGTGTTTGCCTAGTGATGATGAAAAATTGTGTAGTTATACTTGGAACATCCATACAACAAACACCACTATGACCAGAACTTCTGTCCATATACCAGGTTATATTGCAAAAAATTACCCAACTACGTCATAAAATAATAAATCCCAAATATCATGGAGCTTCAAGTTAATTTTCAATATTAATCTCGCAGTTTTAGATGTATTAGTTCTCTCAAAAGATATTACTCACCTTAAATTGTTTTTAATTTGTTTATTTGTAGTTTTTCTAAATATTGAGATAAATTCTTCCTCAAGTACAATTGTGCAGTAGTCTATTATGGGACTTTGTTGAAAATATTTTGAAAATCTACATTTCTCTGCTACCAGAGCGCACTCCATGTAAACTCCAAGCTGAATATTATGCCAAGAAAAAAGTAATTAATGCCAGGAAAACAATAGATCAATTCAATTTAATTGCAATGAATCTCTTTTGTTTGTCAGATTTTCACACCAGTATGCTGTGAAATTTCTATTCCAGGCCAAATATCCCAGGGTGCATTGAATGCGCAGGCCTGAAGATCTTTGGTGTGGAAAGAAGTCTTCTTGGCATATTGGCATGAAAATCTGATAAGAATAGAAAATTATTGGAATTTGATTGAATTCAATAGATCTAGTGTTTTCCTGGCTGGTATCCAGACTGCAGAGTATGGCAGTTTCCAACGAGATCTCGGGTGTGCAAGAGCAAAATTTCAAGTGTGCAAGTGTGCACTTTGGTATAAGTGTGCACTAAAGTGTGCACACAAATTTTAAGCTTTACCTGGAAGCTATTTTATGAGAAATTCAAATGAGTTGAGTAAAATTTAACTTGAAAAATGCAAGAAAACTCCTTTGAAACTATTTCTTATTTTGTTATTAAACAGATACAAAAATTTTTTCAATTCATCCCCTTGGGGCCCTTGAGGAAACCAAATTCTTAATTTGCTCCGAACAATAAGAGGGCCACACCAATGCCACGCCCACCCAACACACTGCCATACCCATTACCAGGTGTGCAGTGACATTTTAGGAAAAATATCTCGGGTGTGCACTTGCCATACTCTGCAGTCTGGGCTGGTATAATAAATGACGTTGCTATGTTATCCGCGTAGGGTATGGAGTTTACATGGAATGCACCATGGCCTGCTACAGTGATGGTATCAGCAAAGGCTGGTAACTAACTAGCCTGACTCACAGACCAAACTGGTCTGTGAGTCAGGCTAGTAACTAACTGGCTAAAATCGTTTCTGTTGTTGTTTTTACGCAGTGTGATTGGCTCAATTCGTTGAGCTCTTTCTAGTCGCCAGCCAATCAATCAAGATTTGGTGACTATGTTTGCTCACCATCTTGGATGATACAAGTAATTCCACCTCCACCTTCTTTTCTAAGCCATCGATCAACCAGAAAGTCTTGGCCATCTTCTATAATAGCTAATCGTTTGCAAACACGCGCCTGCACGTACATAACAGTCAACACCATTCTGCTTTTCATAGAATCTTCCATGCTCGATTTTAGTTCATCAAAATCAGTCAAAGGTTCTGCCATTAAAAAATCTTTATCAAGATCTCTCAGAGTATTTAAGCCAGCCATAATTTCGAATTTCTTCCAAACCGTCCACTAAAGGCTGCTAGGCCTCTTTGGTACCAACCGGAAACTCCAACCGGTTGGTTGGCGCTAACATGTAACAACAACGACAACAACAATTTAAATTGCTCACTCATTTTAGACTAACAACCTCAGTCCCCTGTGTTTGTCCGACTTTCTTCCGCTTCAGACTTAAAGGAGTTTGTTGCGAAACTTTTTTTACTTGTCTTGTCTCATCATGGGCGGTAGGCACTCTCCGTCGCAGAGGCTGTTGTTTGCAAACGAGCAGAACGTGAAGCTCCGAAGGAGCAAAGAGCGCGCAGGGGTTATTAAGATTAAATTAGCCGCGATGTTTTGGAGCGGCTTCCTGTTATTTTGTAGCCACTTGCGGTTGACCCGGCAGACGCTAATCTGCCCATCGACTCTAATCTAAAGAGTCGATGGGCAGATTAGCGTCTGCCGGGTCAACCGCAAGTGGCTACAAAATAACAGGAAGCCGCTCCAAAACATCGCGGCTAATTTAATCTTAATAACCCCAACCTATGACCACAATACCCCCACAATATTTTTCAAAAAGCAATCCACGCGTCTCCTACCGCCCATGGTCTCATTTGGTTTTCTTTGCCTTTCTTTCTTAGCCGTCCCATTTTCGCCCGTTTTTAGTTTTTGTGTACTTCAAAAGATGATTACGCTAAACATGGCGGCGACGAACTTTTTAATTTTTTTTTTTTTTCTAATCATATTTTAACACAAATACCCTATCAGCTATTTTAAATAAACTAAAAGAAAAATAATCGCTATAAATATATATGTACAAATTAAAACCTTAAAATTTGCTGGTCTTCCTAGGGATCGTGCTTCGGGAAGGATGCTAATTTTGTAGGAATTCCTTCAGTTTCCTTTTGAAAGTGGTGATCGTGGGGCTCTTTCTAATTTCCAATGGGGTTTCGTTCCACGTTTTTGCACCAGAAAAGAAAAAACTTCTTTTGGAGAATTCTAGGTTCTGCCTTGGGATGTCTAGATCTAACTGATTTCTTGTTGGATAGTTAGATATTTGAGATCTGGTGATAAGTCTTCCGCGTAGGTTGTCCGGGCAGAGGCCATTCATTATTTTATAGATCATTACTGCCCTGTCAAATTTTATTAAGTTTGAGACTGAAAGCCAATTGCAGCTCCATCCATCCTTTAATCTAGAGCCCTCTATTAGCGTTCGTGCTCTATTTTGTATACGCTGAAGATGATCAAGCTTTGTGTTCGACAAGCTGCCCCATAGTTCATCACAGTATCTTAGGTGACTCTCAAGCAGTGCCTTATACACTTGATTCAATTTTGATTGCGGGAGTATGTTTTTTAGTTTCTGCAGGGACGAGAGGGCACTTTTCATCTTACCCTTGAGCTTTTTATATTGCTCATTCCATGTTAGGTTTTCGTCTACGGTAACTCCTAGGTACTTAACTTTTTGGACCCGTTTAATTGGACCTCCATTTATTATTACCTCTATTGGTCTAAGGATACGGTTAGTTTGTCGCTTGTGACCAACAACCAAGATACCAATTAACAAGCAATTAACGACCAACAACCAATTAACAAGATACATTGCGTGTTCCAATGCAGAATCTTTAACGACGATTCTATAAGAAGTCGATTATGGAACGCAATGCATCTTGGTAAAAATTCCTCGCCATCATCTTTAGCGTAATGATCTATTGAAAAAATTGGGAACGTTCTTCGTCAGCGTTGGACATGTGCAATTTTCATCTCGACTTCCTTGCACACCGAAAACAACGAAACCAGAAGCTTCACAAGAAACGAAAGGAAGCTTTCAAGAAAGAAACACTTGTGTGTGTATATTGTGTTTGTAAAACCAAAACGAGCAATGAGCACCAAATGAAAACGCACTCCAAAAACCAAAACGAGCAATAAAGAGCAGAACAAGAAGCAGAACAAGTTCAAATGGAAACCAGACTCGAGCAATGTTGTACCCCCTTTCGCGTGAAAAACATGTGTTACGGAACATTTCAATCTACAAAAAGCCCGTACAAATTCCTGCTGAAATTCTGAACGCGACTGTCAGGTTCACACTAGGTCGTTGAAGTCGCTGGATCAAACGTCCCAAAAGACCCAACAACTGAATGTGAACGACGAAAATAAACGCCCCAATGACCCTGATGACACCAACGACTGAGATTTTACGCTTCACATTCAGTCTTTTGGGTCGTTCGTCCCAACGACCCAGGCGTCTCCAGCGACCTAATGTGAACCAGGCTTTAAGTGCGAACCAGGCTTTAGTTTTGGCGCACATTCCGAAAATTTTGAGATACAATCATGTTGTACATAGTAAAAGCGGCTGATTCCATTTGGATTCTGCCAATCTATGCCGGACTCTTAGATCGGTAAACTGTCGGAAAAGTGCATGTGGTTCTTTTCGAGTGAAAGAACCACCTGTTTCAAAGTGATAGCTGCACTAAGAATGAAATTTAAATGTGATTAACCTATTCTTAAATTGTAAATCCCAGAATTAAGAATCTTGTTTGCTAGACTAAGACTAAACTCAACAAGTGGTAGTTCTTTTTACTGTAATGCACCCTTAACCAACTACAGTATGGTCTATCACAACAAATGCCGACTTTGTTTGACTTGACTCGACGATTTCAAGAAAATCAAAATAGAAAATAAATGCTTATAATTTCTTTATACATTTTATTCCACCTTAAAACTGCATTTGATGGGGGTACTGTCCTTTACGAAGTGTAAAAACTGATCGCATGTATTTCTTCAAGTTTGGGACTTTGCCAATTTCTGCAGCAATTGTTTCATCAGTGGACTTTTGCTTTTCTTTTCTGTCATCACTCACTTGGTATCCCTAATAAAGAGAGAATACTGTCAAATTCCCATATGACCCGCGTAAGTCAGATTTTCATCAGTGGGCAAACATTTTGCATTTTGGAAATTTTGTACTGGGCATTTTCTGAGGAAAATTTCCAGCTCCACAATTTCCAACGAGAACAATCTTCGTTCCATCTTGTTCTTGAAGCAACAGAACACAGCATTTTGTGCTGTCAACTCAAATCCCAGCTCCAGGAAAAAGGGCCCAAAATCCATGTTGGAATATGGCTGGAATTTGCATATTAACCTTGATAAGTTTCTGTCTGATGATAAAACTTCAGACAGAATTTTGTACAAAACTTTAATCGTCCAGAATTTGGTGATGTCCAAAAGTCTTAAATTCTTTGAAAATAGAAAACCAAAAGAAATGTACTAGATGACAGAAGCCAATTTTCATATAATTGCCATTTGCTAGCGTTCAATGCTGAATACGCTTCCAAAAAAGAACTTTATCGAAAGTTTGTTGAAAGATCATTAAAAAAAAACGTTCAAAAGAAGGATTCGTAAAAATTTTCTGAACATGTTAGTAAATTCATAAAGTTAGATTCAAGTGATTTGACCCTTGCCTCCCTAGGGAAGGATTCTGCTTATCCACCAAATTTTGCTCAACTTACCTCCTGGCTCTGTTCAAACATATCATCACCCCTCTTCTTTGGGCTCTTTTGTCGCTTGAAAAAGTCATCATCAAGGTCTTTTCCTACAGCAGCAACATCAATTTTTGTCTGTGTTGCAATGACGTATGATTGTGGAACTCTTCGAAGAGGAACTCCATTAACTTGATAAGGGCCTAAAGGAGGAAATAAACAAGCTCTTGAAGTATTCTAACTTGTTATTGTCTAACTAATAGAGATCATCCTACAGATAAATCTCTCGCTATTGGCAAATAAACAAGGGTTTTAATTTATATATATTATGCAGCATAAAACTTGGGCCAACTAGCTTTGAATAAATCATAATGGTCAATGGTGATAGGGCTTTAGGCAAAGTGGGCCGAGCGGCGGAAATGTGCCAAAATGAAGTTTCAGCAATCATAGATTGTTATAGAATTGAGAGAAAAGCTTAGTTTTCAGCATTTCAATGCTTTTAAATTTTTCAAATACCTTTTACCCAGATAAAAGTTATAAGGATTTGAATGTTAGTAAATTTGCAAAAAAATGCACTTTTATGGCAATTTTGGTTCATTTTTTGTAAGTTTTCTTGAAATATCCCAAAAATGGCATGTTTTGTTTGGCATATGAAACCTATATATTTTCGGAATGCGTGGACAAAATGCTTTCAGATGAGATAAAACTGACTTTCACAAAACATAGTAGAAAATGTGGGTAACACTGAATTTTGGGGGTAAGCGAAGAGGTAGGTTAGGGTTACTGTTGGACTCTAGGCTTGGATTGGGGTTAGTAGCCCTTTTATACATATCTACGATAATAATAACATTCAATTTTGCCCAAACTTGCATTCTTTTAGTGGTTTTGTGGACAAATCCTGAGCATCATATTTCTTCAATTTTCAAAAAGTGGACAGAAAGGAAATTTCGTTCCAGGCCCCCTTTAAATATGGTAAAAATTCTTTAAATTTTCTGGGTTTTTTTTATTTGTCTCGTTAAATGTGCGTTCAATGAGCCATGAATCACTATCCTACCATTTCATTTATCACATTACAGTCACATTTCCAGAACTTGGGATTCTGGGCCTACTGTGCCAGGGTACCATAAATGTTGGAAACCAACACACAAAGAGTATAAATGATGCTACGGATGTAAGAAAATAAACAAAACATTTGTTTGAAGTATTTTACCAGTGACAAGAAGAAGTCCAGATGATAGCTGCTTCAAGAAGACAACCCTCTAGAAAACAAAGAAATCAGGTTGGTTACATACATGTGACAATGGTGCAGTATATGTGCATTGTAAAAGCAGATTATCACTTGAAAAATTCTTCCCACATCAACATCCATTGAGCATGCACAGTGAAAAAGAAATTGAAAATTACTATCTCCGCATGATCCATCTCATGTCAATAAACATAGCAATTTTTAACGGAAGTCTGCCTCAAACCAGATCTTGTTGATTTCCGTGACCTATAGCTCTCCTCTCCAGCATAGCTATAAATTGCTCTTCTTAGATCCGAAAGAGAGTGATTCACTGCTCACATACATATCATATACATATCAAATGCCAAAACCTTTTCAAATCTAGGGTCACAGCAGAATTGTTATGCCAAAAGAATTTGGTCATCAGCTTTCATGATCCGGAGCTGCAGTCATATGTTAACACAGTCTTTTATTGTCTAGTATTATTTTTCAGCACTTGCGGATACTTATATAACTGTAAGTATATAATTCTTATATATGAAGAATGAAGGCAACAAAAACTCACCTTGCCCTTGTGTCTGCCAGCAAGAAGAATTACAATTGTTCCAGGGATTAAAGAAGCTCTCAGTTTTGTTGGTTTTCGTGTTCTGCGAGACTTTATTTTCCTTGGAATATCTTCTGTTGGGTAGAATCTTGACTGGAAGAAAAATAGTTTGTTATACTTTCTATATTACATACTGAATTTCTTTCAGCCAATATGATTGCTATAATTGCAATTATTAACTGTACCATGCAGGAGCTGCCTTGGTATTTTCCCTTTTTGTGATGAGATGAACAAAACATACGGTACTTTCGAAATTATGCCTTTTTTATATATTTTCAATTAATGTCTAGTCATAGTTACTTTTTCCTGTCTTTGCAAAACAAAAATGGATCCATCCTATTTACTAATATAATAAGACCTTTAAACTTTTCTTTTCATCTACCTAAGCTAGCTAGATGTTGTTTTTCCAGGGTGGCACATCATATGGTATAAGAAAAACAACAACATTTGATGAAACATCTTTTCCTTTTCCTCAATTTTGCACATAAATTTGAATTCAATTTCTGACATTCATTCAGTTCATACAGCCAAATTTGTATCTAGCTGTTCACTTTTGCTGTTCAAAGTTATTTAACAGTCAAATTGATACCTGGATATCACCCCCCACCCCCCCCCC
>REGM01000908.1:3954-15125 GCA_004194415.1 Aurelia aurita | reverse complement strand
TTGTTTACCATGATGCTTTGCGTCGAATTGAATTTCGAATGGTTTGATTGGTTGATTTCTTCAATACCGCAAAGGATCTTGGTAAAAAATTCCTCGACGCCATCTTTAATCTTTAGCGCAATCGTCTATTCGAGTTCGAGGTCGAAACTCCCATGCGATACCGAGATGCAACGCGAACAGCGCCTTCGCATTCGACTGCGGAACTGCGGAATGGTTTATTGCTGAAAGATCTGCCTTTGTTGACTAAACTGGCATTCTTACAATTTGAATGAATATGACATCTTTCTCTTATGAATATTAAAACAAATGCAAATTAATATTAGTAAGTGTCTTTTTTGCAGCACAAGGATACACACCAACGGGACACGGTAACTAATTTTCATATTAAGCACAGCATAGGGCTCAAATCTTTGAAATCTTTAAACACGTGGATGTAAAATTATATTATGTTTTTCTTTGAATTGAATGGTTTGAAAGGAACTTAGGGTACTTTTCTGTAAATCTGCCGTGGAAATGTTTTGATATCTTGATTATTTTCAAAATTAAAATCATCGTAAATCCAAAATCAATAGAGCAAAAATGATACAATCTTCAAGAAAAACCATACTTTATGAAGGTCTACAATATGGTTGCAAGCAGAAATCTGTCGCCCTTCTTGTTTAGGATTTAGAAATTTGATGACGTCACAGCCTCGAATATAATAAATGCCGCCATTTTGAAAACAATCAAGGTATAAAAAAAACCACAGAAGATTTACAGCAGAGTACCCTAAGTTCTTTTCAAACCATTCAATGCAAAGAAAAATGTAAAAGAATTTTACACCCACCTTTTTAAAGATTTGAGCCCTATGCTATTAAGCACTGGGTTAGTCACAGAAACTTCAACAAGCGGAGACAGTCCACTTGGCAATAGGCTTTTCGGTACCAACGAATAGAGCGCTCAGCTATTCTACAACAGAGTCCGGATCGAGCGATGTTGTTATACGTTTTGTAGAATTCTGGCAAATTTTCAAATGTACACAACAGCGATAGAAGCTATAACGCCACTCGATCGAACATTTCGTATAAAAATTTATAAGAATATCGCTCGACCCAGACTCTTTAGTAGAATAGTAAATCACCCCAATAGATCTTCTTTTGCTAATCGTAAACTTTCTGTTGCTCTCCTCAAAATTGGCACTTTTTCTTAATCCAACACCTTCATTGCTAGAACGTCTGCCCTTTGAAACAACCTCCCTAGTTCTTCCCACAAACATACAATTTACAGACTTTCAAACGCTCGATAAACTCCCTTGAATTTACCTCTCTCTGTCAGTCCTTTTCTTCCTTACAGTCCCTATGGTCTTCGTATAATATGTGTTATCACTTTTCTAGGGGCAAAATACTAAGAAATAAAATAATGAAGAAATGTTATATTTGATTTCCAACTCTTCTCATTGCAGGTGTGAATCCAGCGGTCACAGTCATTCGAGGTACTTGATCTTTTCCTCGTTTATGAACTCTTTTTTGCCGCGTAAACAGCCGAACGGGGAACAGAGACGTAGGAGCTGGGGGCACACAGGGGCACACAGGGGCACCACCCCCTCTAAATTTTTTGAAAGTGCCCTATTCTACCTTTTCCTCGCCATCTATGTCCCTCCAGTTCTAAAATATGGCCCTTATGAGAGCTGTTCCCTCCAAGTAAGATCTGCTTCCTACGCCCCTGGTTTCAGGGCAATACTTCACCATCGTTCTTACATTTACCAATATACTGAATGCCTTCTAAAAACAAGCTTAGCATCAGTGTCCTGAAATATTAAAAAAAAAGAATTGTTCAAATTTTCTAAATGAAAGGAAATCTAAGCATATATAATGTCTCGTTCAATTCCTATCCTGACTATCCCCCCGGGACACCCCCGGGTATTTGCACAAAAAATATTCCCGGTCCCCGGGCATTCGACTGTCAATTTTCCCCGGCCCCGGGGCATTTGACAACACCAGGAGCAGGAGCTTTCACATTATACAGTTACTGGGAATGTGGCATGTTCTCAGTGCCCAGCCCCGGGCATTCGCCAAATAAATTCCCCCCGACCCCGCGCATTTGAGCAATCAATTTTCGTCAACCCCCGGGCTCCCCGGGGGGGGATGGTCAGGGTAGGAATTGAACAAGACATAAGCCTACAATCAGGATAGCCGTACAAAGACATCTGATAGGCTAGAATTCGAAATTAAATTGGTGTAGCTTGAGCCACTTTTATATGCCTAGGTTCCATTTAATGATTTTGATAAAGTAAACAACGAGTTTTTTTAAAACATGGACCACGAATGGCATTAAGCAATTCTTTCATGCTCCATCTCCTGCACTCTGTTTTTGAAAATTGCAAGAGTTTCATTTTCAGTCACATTTTTTCAACAGAAATAAAAACGCAGCCATTTTGAAAATCATCAAGATATCAAAATAATTCCACGGCAGATTTACAGCAAAGTACTCTAAGTTTCAAGCCATTCAATTCAAAGAAAAATGTAATAGAATTTTACACCCACCTTTTAAAGACTTGAAAGATTTGAGCCCTTTGCTGCGAAAGAAGCATTATCAGTTTACAGCAGGGCCGATACCAGCCATGAAGTCATAGGGGGGCAAAGAACCAAAATTTCCGACGACAAAAGCAACAACAACAACAGCAACAACACAAGTTGTAGGAACATACGTTCAAATCATGCGTGAAATGACTGATGTACTCCTTCAATAACCAAAATTTGGAATTATTTTGCAATCCAACCTTGAATCCTTCAAATGTAGTGAATATGAAGCAAAAAGATGCTGCAGATTCAAAATTCATGTCATCATTTATCCTTGAACGTTAATAAATTCGTGTTCAATGCATCATTTCTCAGCACTGCATTCCACTGTAACTTGCTTGCTCTCTGGCACAAATGATTGGCATATTAACATAGAGCGCGGAAAATTTACAGGAAATGTTTTCATTGACTTGAAAAAGGCTTTTGATACTGTTGATCATGCTATACTTATTCAAAAGTTATCTAAGTACGGAATTCAAGGTCTTGAACTTCAATGGTTCGAATCGTATCTCAGCAATAGGCATCAATTCACAAAGGTAAATGGAGCGGAATCTAAAATTGGTAGCATCAGCTGTGGCGTTCCGCAAGGCTCTTGCTTAGGTCCGCTACTTTTCCTAATCTATATAAATGATCTGCCGTTCGCCTTAAAAAACTGCAAAGTAACGATGTATGCCGATGATACTAGCATATCCTATTCCTCTAAGAACATCGAGGATCTTACTGAAACGCTTAACAGCGAATTGAAATGTTTGAAAGAATGGCTTCAGGGCAATAAACTTTCTTTGAATGTAATTAAGACTCAGGCAATGGTCATCGGATCTAGACCAAATCTTAAAAAGATCAGTGAAAAAACTGTAGGTTCTCCTGCATTTGTGATCGATGATTCTCCTGTAGAACTCGTAGACAGTATTAAATATCTTGGTGTCCAAGTTGACAAGTACCTCGTGTGGGATGAACAAATTAAATCTGTTCAAGCCAAGGTTTCCCGCTCATTAGGTTTCTTAAAATATGCAAAGAAATTTTTGCCTAAACTTATTCTTTGCAGTTTATATAGAGGTATTGTTGAGCCACATTTGAGATACTGCTGTTCTGTGTGGGGGAACTGTGCTGAGTCCCGACTAGTTAAACTTCAGAAATTGCAAAATCGTGCGGCTAGAATTATCACAAATAGCAGCTACGATGCTCCTGCCGAAGCTTTAATTAAAGAATTAAAATGGCCAACTGTGAAAGATCTGATTAGAAGTGAGACAGCAACAGTTGTGTATAAGTCTGTCAATAATCTCGCTCCTGATTATCTTTCACACTTGTTTATCAGAAACTCTGAACGCAATATTATCAGTCTAAGAAATGCCGATACTGACTTGCTAGTACCATTCATGAAAACTAGCAATGGGCAGAAAGCGTTTTCTTTTAGTGGAGCGAAGATCTGGAATCAACTTAGCCGCGAGGCCAAGCAAGCTCCCTCTTTATCTTCTTTTAAGAACAAGATAAAGGACTATCGTAATTAGTTTTTGATTGTATATATTCTGATTGTAATTAGTTTCTTTTTACCATTATTATGTATTACTTGTAGATTTTTAATTTGTAAAGTTTTTGGCACGGCCCCCTGAAAATCAGTTATGCTGACGGGGCTACCGTGGATAAATAATTTTAAAATGAAAATAAATGAAATGAAAATGACAAAATCTTTTAATGGTGCACCTGTAAATCACAAAAAGATCCGACAGGTAGAGTGAAATTTCCGACAAGCGGTCTGCTGGGGGGCTCTCCGCCCCCCGCCCCCCCCCCCCACTGGCTTCGGCCCTGGTTTAGAGCAATCTAATAGATAGCTGGAGAGCTACAGTCGTTCAAATGTTTGAACATTTTTCTGACCCACCCGGTAATGTTATAAAATCGGTGGACACTAAATGTCATAACCTATTTGGTGTTGTTGTTGTATGTCATACGGTAAGGGTTAGGGTTAGTTTCAGAAAAGCGTTTTTAGGGTTAGTTAAGTTAAATTAGGGTAAGTTAGGGTTAGTTTGGGTTAATTAGGGTAACTTAGTATAAGTTAGGGTTAGTTAGGGTTAGTTAGGGTAAGTTAGGGTAAGTTAGGGTAAGTTAGGAACCGTATGACATACAACAACAACACCAAATAGGTTATGGCATTTAGTGTCCACCTGTAAAATCTACTCTTGTTAGTATGTCCACATTTTACCTTATAAGGCCTGTTTACATGGGAGTTTTTTACAAGCGTTCGACCGTAGAGGAGGGATGAATTTTCACCTCGGGTAGACGGGCTGAAAACTGCCCATGTAAACAGGCCCTAAATATTCCAGCTTTGTTAGTTTTATCAATGTTTTCATCCTCTTTTCAGACTGTTCTGCGAGTAGCCGACAACTTCCTAGAATACGTCAATTCTATGTTTCGGGACGTGGAACAATCACACCTCTTCGAAGTGGAAGCAGCTATCTACGTCGTTTAGATTGCGATTATAAATTTGTCACATCTTTTGGATACAGGATCAAGTTCTTATTTGCAGATTTCAAAACGGGTAAGTTAACTAAACTTGAAAAATAATAGATAATTATAGTAATAATCATGAATTTACACCGTAAGTGCTCGATTAAGAATAAGTCCTCCTTATAAGGACCTTCGAATAAGTCCTCCCTTGAATAAGCCCTCACCTCAGAATAATCTTTGACAAATATGCCCCCCTTGAGTAAACCCCCATGAGGGTAGTTGAATTCCACAAAAAGTGAATTTTACATCAATTTATACATTCTTTGTCTGGATATCATATTTATCGTTGTTATATTTCAATGTTAAGTTGTTATATATCAATTCCTGCGAATTCTAGTTCAAAATTGAGATGTTTTTCGCTTTTCTCCATTCCTTTATCAGCTAGAATAGCAGTATTTCATCACGCATCTACAGTACTATTTAATAAGCCCCCCTTGAATAAGCCCCCCTTGAATAAGTCCCCATCCAAAAGTATTTTTTTTTCAAAATAAGCCCCCGGGGGCTTATTCAATGATTTACGGTATTTCAGTTAAAATTCGGGAAATAAACTGACAAAATTCTTATATTGAAAATTGATTTGATCAACTTTCATTATCAATTTCTCGTTTAGTTTAGAATTTTACCAAAACAACTTTCTCTTGAATTAAATACTTCCTCCCTTTATTTTCAGAATCAATACATGACTATATTCAAGTGTACAACAGCAGCATTCCAGGGACTACCAAATTTAGTGGCAAGAAGAATCCCTTCTCTTTTGTTTCATATCGCGAAAATCTCTGGTTCTTGTTTCACACAGATTACACAGTTCAATATGATGGATTTAATTTGGATTTCCAGGCCACTCTTGAACCAGGTCAGTTCTGCGATAAGCTAGCCCTTTCTTTTCTCTTTATCATGATAAAATGTAAAATATGAAAATTAATCAATCTCGTCCCCAGAGTGAGTTCTTTGCTCTACCTCTACTCTGGGATACAAGTGGCCGTTCTGCAACTTGGTTAGCTATTCGAAAACAATAGATAACATAAGCTATTTCTCGAAAACTTACCAATTATTCGAATAACAACAATATAATCTAGTCACTAAGCAACAACCACTACAATGTTACTTTGTTGTTTGGGATCGAGGTCACATAATGAGCGTTACCCTGCCAACCGCAAATTCATAATGGCTGCTAATCCGCCCTTATTTTGGGCGGATTGGGACTATGTGTACTAGGGTGTTCACTCGGCTTCACTCGGCTTCGTGACTAGCGTATGACGTAAGAACACCCTGGGAACGAGGTTGAAAACTAACATGGAACACAAATTGAATTTTTTAATATGATGGATTCGAGGTAAAAAACATACGTTATCGAGTCACCTCTAACCCAACATTGTAATTTAAACGAATAGATGTAAACGAAATTAAAAGTACATCAAAAGTTAACAACAAGAACAAAGTTCAAGGCTGAACAACTTGTTTCATCGTAGACGTGCACAGTAACGACTGTGTCATCTGAAATGATTTGTGTGAATCATAAAACTGACGGTAGCATCTAAAATCATTTTATTAGCTATTTCGTTGAAATTTGAACTGCCAAAAAGCAACAAATCGCATAAATGATCATCAGGCAATTGCGTCACGTCACATCATTGCTGCGACGCGAAGCAAAGCAGCCATTTAGATGAGATACATTGCCAAATCAAGGACGGGCGGGCGGACAACGGAGTTTGTATGTTAACCAACAACAACAACAACGAGCGAAAGTTGAAGAGAACAAAAGAACTAAGGACAATAGGCAGATTGGAAAGAAAAAGTGAATCACCCCTTGTGGTTTGTGGTGATAAACAGTGAATTGCCCATTGTGGCAACAAAAGCTACTACTGCAAAACCACCCACCACTGAAACAAACAGCAAATTAAATTAATCTAAGATCTATTATTCACAATGCCAACTCGGGGTTTTATGTATTTGATTCTCATGCTAGAAACTCTTTTGGCATGCCGGATATAAATGGCAAGGCACTGCTGTTAAATTTAAGAAACATATTTTCCTTACAAAATTACCTGCGCTTGTTAGCCACTGCTCTGAGTGCTACTTTCTTTGAAGTGGTTTCTGTCACATTTCATAATATGAATTCTTCAGAGTCACAGGAATTTACCCCATTAATATACATGTTTTCATATTTCAATATTTTTATATTTATTAATCCAAGAACAAGGACAATTTCGACTGAGAGGTTTCCTTACAAAATTACCTGCGCTTGTTAGCCACTGCTCTGAGTGCTACTTTCTTTGAAGTGGTTTCTGTCACATTTCATAATCTGAATTCTTCAGAGTCACAGGAATTTACCCCATTAATATATTTTTTTTCATATTTCAATATTTTTATATTTATTAATCCAAGAACAAGGACAATTTCGACTGAGAGGTATATTGAAAGTGAACAGCAACACAAACTCAAAAAATTACGTCAATTTGTGGCCAGCAAACGTAAAAACGAAAGTGAATCTGAAAGACAGGAGCGACTTGCAAAATTCAACAGCATAAAGCCACAAAATATGAAAATGAAAGTGAATCGGAAAGACAAGAGCGACTTTCAAGAAAGAAGAAAGCGTTCGAATGCAGCCACAAAGCGAGCAAATGAAATTGAATCTGAAAGGGAAGAGCGTCTTGTAAAACAGCAGCATAATGCAGCCAATTAGATTAGTTGTATCGTTGATGATGCTTCGTCTTCGAATGCTTAGCTTTTAAAGAGGGGACTTTCGCAGGAGAAATTATGGTGGAACCTATGCTCATTTAAATCACTGAAATGAACTCGAAGCCTAGTTATAAGTGCTGAATGATGCCTGTTAGTTATTCCATACAGAGAATTATTTGATGGTCGAATTATTGAAATTAAAGCTTTTTTGAACTGGGAAATTGTCGAACAGGTTCTCATTTGATGATCGAGTTTGTTCCATAGGTTCACGCAGAAGGGAAAGAAACTTTTTCTGCTAACCCCCATCTAATATACGCCCCTCCTTTCCAAGGAAACATTTTAAGAATCTCTCCTCTCTATTTAAGCTTACCTCTTTTAATATAAAAGGCAAGTGGCTATTAACGATTTTCATTTTATTGCTCAGGAAAAATTGAATTCAAATTTCATATACTTGGAGTTCAGTAACTTGATGTATTTGCCTGTTAAAATTGCCTGTTAATTCTGCAAATTCTTTTATTTATTATCCTAAAAATCTATCATTTGTAGCCACGACATTTGAGTTTTGAATAAGCCCCTCTCGCTTTAAGCCCCTCTCGCTTTAAGCCCCCTGTTGGAGACCATGAAATTAATAGGTCCTCGGGGACTTGATGAAGCTTCTACGGTAATTTCTTATGAATTAGAAATCATGCGCTGAAGTTTAAAACATGATTCTGAAAACTCGCCCTAGCCGGTGGACACTAAATGCCATAACCTATTTGGTGTTGTTGTTGTATGTCATACGGTAAAGGTTCTTAACTTAACCTAACTAACCCTACCTTACCCTAACTAACCCTAACTTACCCTAACTAACCCTAAGTTACCCTAAAAACCCTTTCCCAAACCTAACCCTGACTCGAACCCTTACCCCATGACACATAACTTGCCCATATTGAAAGCTGGTCCGCTAAAGTGCAGACTAGCCAAAATCTTTGCTGGCTTAACTGTCCACTAGGAGCCTGTTTACATGAGCCTAAGGAATATCCCTAGGGAAAATGTCGTGGCAGGTCAAGAAAAGAGCTTCTCCATTCTGCAAATTTTCAGCCCTCGTCTGGTTTCATCGATTATAGTAATAAATGTAGATCGGATGACCAGGTATCTGAAATTTTGTTGCCAGTTTTACAGTTCACATTGATTTCATTCCTTTGCAAAAATGTCAGGGAGACGTTTTACCTAAATTAAATGTTTTGTTGCCCAGCTTGGCGAATGTTTGCATCTATTCCATCCTTCTTCCAATAAATAGTCGTGCCTTCTGTCGACAATCTTTTTTCGCATGCACAACATGTGAGTTTGGCACCTAGGTTCAGGACACATTTTGGAGATTGCTTTAGGTTTTTGTTGTGGCTTGGCTCTAGTCGGCCGCAAAATTTGCTGATGTGTATTCTGTCAACAGTCGTTTTTCATATGCACAGCAAGTGAGTTTGCCACCTAGGTTCGGGACATACTTTGGAGGCTGCTTTGAGTACGTTGGTGACTTGGCTAGTCGGCCGCACAACTTGGCTAGCTTGTAAGACAAATGGAATGGAGCTGTTGCTGCACAATCTGCCACTGTTTTACCAAGCAGTCGTGCCTTTTGGAGGAACTTTTCTATCTTGATTACGCTATTTTAGCAACAAGAGGCGGACATCTTTAAAAACAAAGATGCTTTAAAGGTTTTTGGAGCATCCCAATTTTCTAGTATTTTTCCTCTGAGAAAAGCCGAGGCAGACTCCTTGAAGAGGGGGGCTTTGGGATTTCGCGGGTTGCGGGTTTAGCCAATTTTGGCCCTCGGGTTTCGGGATTTCCCTAAAAAACGTGCGGGATTTCGGGTTTTGGATGCTTGACGGGTTACGGGTTTAGCCATTTTTTGAGCTTGGGTTTCGGGTATTGTATACAAAATGTGCGGGTTTTCGGGTTTCAGACGTCACACGGGTTTATCAATTTCTTAAAGCTGGTGCGGTTATGACGTTCATAAACGGTGCAAAAAATTATGGTAAAGGCCTGTACAATAAAACTGGCTATTGAATCGATCAATTGACTGGATAATGTGTTAAAAGCTCCTGAAGAAAGATGATTGAAATTCTCTTGATACTTTATGACATCGCTATGTCAATTTGGAGTTGGTGCGAGATCGAGATTTGGACAGGCCATAAGATTTTGGCAAAAAGGGCCCCTATTCGCTGAAAAGGGGCCCTTTTGCAAAAAAAAAAATTTTCCTTTGCTGTCCCCTTTCGAATAATGGACACAAAGGACATCTCATTATACATTAAAATCCTTCATTGTTAATAAACTAGGTTAATGAAACTTGTGATTTAAGGCTTCTATCACACTATCGACTCCACGAGAGGACCTACGACAACCTATACTTGGCGCACAAAGTCGTATGCACGTTGTCGGTCACTCAAGTCAACTGCGAAAGATCCTTCTCAAAGTTAAATATTTAAAACCTCGTTTACGAAATACCACGTCCGTCGAAATAGATACTATCCACTTTTGACAGGCCACGATAAATCGTACACTGGACTGATTTTGAAGATTTATTACTTAAATTTTAGCTAAAATCCATAATTAGATTCAAGGATTTTTTGTAAATTTTTTAGTCTTCTGTTTCTTGAGTTATAATGGAGCTTCTTAAAATTTTCTGTCTCGAAAACAATGAAAACGATAAAAAAACTTGGTTCAAATTTTCTAAAGACTTGACATGAAGTGACAAAGAGGAAACTTTTTCGTGGTGATTTGGGGATTTAGAAATCGAGTAGTTATAATTTGCTGCACGAGAGTTAGTTCAACGTTGAGAGAAAAATGTAGCAATTTTCTTATAAGAAAAACTGTTACAAAATGGTCAACATTCTATTTTAGCACTAACAAACATAGGATTTGTAGAAGTGTTATAAGCCAAAGTAGAAGGCGTATCCTCGAAAATTTTCCTGGGGGCGTTTCCCCCAGACCCCCTCATTTTCATACCCCCACGTTATTTGCCCTGGTCAAGCCGCTGATTGCAACCAAATTTTATCTTCACCACACCCTCAATTCTTCGGGCCACACCCGCTAGGGCCCCTTTAAGTCCTCTATTGCTGGTGAAAAATTCTGAGCCAGTCCGCCACTGGATCTAATAACAGACTATTGTTTTGAAAGGTGAATTAGCTACCTTCTGATTGAGGGGCTCCTTCGCAAGTCTCAAGATCTCTGTTCATCATTAGGTATTGCATTTTTTTTGGTAAAGGGAGGAAGTCAGTGAAGTAAAAATAACAAAGAATGACAATAACAACCTTTGGCAATTGCAAAATTTGGTTACAAAGTGCACTTTTCGGGATTTTTGAATTTTTGTTTGCGGGTTTTCGGGTTTTTCCAAATTTTCGTCCGGGTTTTCGGGTTTTTCCAAATTTTTGTCCGGGTTTGCGGGTTCTGGTACCCCCC
>REGM01000907.1:0-15133 GCA_004194415.1 Aurelia aurita | reverse complement strand
TGCGTCACCTGTGGCAGAAATGGCAGCTTCACCAATGGAAGAACAAGTTGACGAGCAAGTGACTCCAGTGGCTGAGGAAGAGATCGCTGCTGAGGAAGAACCAAGCATCACTCCACATCGAAAGACAAAGAGAGCATCAATGTTCAGGGCTCAAAGACTTGCAACGCCTATTCGTCAGCAAATTCATACAGGTTAGCTTTTCAGTGCCTTGTTTCCTCTAGTACATGTTAAAGAATTTACCTCGTTTGGTACATATTTACTACTTCCTCTGCAGCCTTATCTACCTTTATCAGAAATACCACCAGGTTTAGAGGCTACCAAGTGTTCCAGAATCTCTACGACGCGAAGATTTTAACGACAAAAGGAACCATCCACCACTAAAGTGGTCATTCGATTATCAAACAAGATCCTGAAAATTGGTCGAAATTATAGAATTAGATGCAAAAAATATTTTCATGCTGTCTGGTATACTGTTGATTCTTTGAAGCGGGTCTTTTGTAAATCTGTCATCAGACTTAAAGAGCCATTTTCATCCAGGGTCCTTTTCAGGCACGCTGCAATTTCAAACTGTCTGAAAATCAAATTTGAACTGATAGGAAAGTTTGACTTTAGTTGACTTTCTGTTAGTTGATTTTCAGACAGTTTGAAATTGCAGCGTGCCTGCAAAGGGCCCTGGGTGACATTGGCTCTTTAAGAGTTTCTTCAGTAAATCATGAGACAGTCATTTCCTCGACTAAGTGCATTTGCCGGACCACTGCTATGTTGGTTTCTTGGAATGAGAACTCTTCAAATGTTTAACAAATATCTTACATCGGAGTTGCAATGAAGTGTTTAATTGCGTCAAGTGAATTTTTCTGTTGGCTTTGCTTGTATTCACTTGTCTTTGCTTGAACTAAATTGTACTTGTACTTCTAAATCTAATGATGGTGGTATAGTTGGAGTTTGCGTAATTCAATGGAATTTGAATGCAACCAACTTAAAATCGCCTTTTACAAGGAAATGTTTTCACCTACCGGGTGAGTCTAGAAAAAGCGATCCCCGTTTGAAAGGCCACTGTTCCCTGGATGTCAAAACGATAACATTGACAAATAGATTATTTAATGGCTGGCATGTTCAAATATAATTTAAAATTTACCTGACTGAAATCAGCCACTCCGTTCTAAACGTATGAGCGATTTTCTGGAGAAAGCCCCTTCAAGAAACCTTCAAAACAGGCCGAAAATCCCGAGCAGATTTTCCACATATTTCTGCCTTGCAGCAATGACTTGCACATGCTTTAGCACTTTTTATCCTCTTGGGAGGATAAAATCTCCGAGAATATTGTTGTTATGTTCCCAGGGATGGCACTTTCATCCTCCCAAAGGGATAAAACGTGCTAAAGCATGTACAAGTCATTGCTATTAAGGCAGAAATATGACGAACATTTGGTCGGGATTTTATGCCGTTTTTGAAGGTTTCTTGGGGGGCTTTCATGAGAAAATCTCTCATAATTTCAGAACGCATGGCCGATTTCAGTCAGGTAAAATTTAGAATTTATTTGAACATGTCCGCTATTAAACAATATATTTACCACTATTCTTGCCTCGATATCCAGGGAGCAGTGGTCTTTCAAACAGTGATTTTTTTTTCTGACTCACCCGGTATTAAATCTTGCATAAAATGTTTTCGGAAGGTAATCAAAGTGTTGTACATACCTGTTGTATGCTCAATCAGTTTGGTTCCTTCGACTTTTGCCAAGTCTCTGCAGGTCTTAAAATTTGACTTATTTGACGTCACCAGTAAAATAGATTCTCGAACAAGTAGCACAAGTCTATCGCTTGTATTGCGTTCTTAAATCGTACTTGCAATTTTATTCATTTGCCACTTGTTCTTTCCAAAGGTATTACCTTCCGAGTTACAAAGCGAAAGTTGAAGACACCCCTTCGCAAGGAGATCCAATCAAAGCACGAATTAAAGAAGACCATAAAGAAGCTTGCAACCCCGTTGAGGAAGGAGATCCAAAACAAACCAGCTTTGAACAAGGTGATGAAAACGATGCCTACCCCCATCCGTAAGGCTATTCAGACTAAACCGGAACTGAAAGCTACCAAGAAGAAGTTAGCAACGCCATTGCGTAAACAGATTCTAGAGAAGCCAGGCCTTCGTGCGACGAAGAAGAAACTTGCCACCCCTATCCGAAAGGACATCAAGAAAGGAGTCGCATTGAGAGTTACAAAGAAGAAGTTACAGACACCGCTTCGTAAAGAAATCAAGGATGGGGTTAAATTGCGTAAGACCAAGCCAACTTTAGCAACACCAATACGGGAAGAGATCAAATCGAAGCCGCAGCTACGTGAGACAAAGAAACGCATGCACCAAGACTTTGGTTCTTAAATCGTACTTGCAATTTTATTCATTTGCCACTTGTTCTTTCCAAAGGTATTACCTTCCGAGTCACAAAGCGAAAATTGAAGACACCCCTTCGCAAGGAGATCCAATCAAAGCGCGAATTAAAGAAGACCATGAAGAAGCTTGCAACCCCGTTGAGGAAGGAGATCCAAAACAAACCAGCTTTGAACAAGGTGATGAAAACGATGCCTACCCCCATCCGTAAGGCTATTCAGACAAAGCCGGAACTGAAAGCTACCAAGAAGAAGTTAGCAACGCCATTACGTAAACAAATTCTAGAGAAGCCAGGCCTTCGTGCGACGAAGAAGAAACTTGCCACCCCTATCCGAAAGGACATCAAGAAAGGAGTCGCATTGAGAGTTACAAAGAAGAAGTTACAGACACCGCTTCGTAAAGAAATCAAGGATGGGGTTAAATTGCGTAAGACCAAGCCAACTTTAGCAACACCAATACGGGAAGAGATCAAATCGAAGCCGCAGCTACGTGAGACAAAGAAACGTATGCACCAAGACTTGCAGAATGAGATTGTGGAAGGAAAGGTGCTTCAAAGCAAATTCAAAGGTCTAGCTAAATTGCCTGAGAAATTGAAGGTAGAGCTTGCTGGAGGAAAAGAGTTGAATAAGACTCTGAAAAGTGCTCCAACGCCATTCAAGAACGAGATCAAGGAAGGAGTTACGCTCAGAGAAACGAAGAAAAGGATGAGACAGTCATTACAAAGTGAAATCATCAATGGTACGGAATTACGTAAGACAAAAAGATCAGCACCCACTCCTTTGAGACAGGAGATAAAGGACGGGAAGGAGCTTAGGAAAACAAAGAAAACCGCCCCAACACCATTCCGCAAAGAAATCAAGAAGGGAGTCAAGTTGCGCCAGACGAAAAGAAACTTGCTTCGGCTATTCAAGATGAGATTAAACAAGGAGCTGTTTTGAAGAAGACCAAGATTGCAGCACCAACTCCGTTTAGAAATGAAATAAAAAAAGGTGTCAAGTTGAGGCAGACGAAAAAGAAGCTGAATGAAGATTTGCAGAAAGAGATCCAAGAAGGAAAGATGCTCAATAAGACCAAGAAAACAGCACCAACTCCGTTTAGGGATGAAATTAGGAAAGGAGTAACGCTTAGACGCACCAAGAAGAAATTGGATGAGGAATTGCAGAAGGAGATCAAGGAGGGAAAAGAGTTGAGCAAGACCAAGAAGACAGCCCCTACTCCGTTGAGAAAAGAAGTCAAGAAGGGCATTAAACTTAGAGCCACGAAGAAGAGAATGTCGATGAGTTTGCAGAGTCGAATCAGAGCTGGTACAAGTTCAGGACCTTTGATGAGAACTTTGAAAACTCCAGTCAGAGCCCAGATTAGAGCAGGTATGTCAATCATATACGTCAATTTAGAGATTTGTGTAACGGGTAACCAAAACGAATCTGAACAGCAAAACTTAATCGAAAGCGTTTTTCTTCTACAGGTTTATCTCCAGATTTTCTGTTCATTAAAAACTGTAGTCCGCACCCTCGATTTTGCCTGGAGACGTTGAGTTGGCAAGCATGGTATTGTTGAATTTTCACAACGATCTAGCGCGTGGATGATTTTTTAGCAAACTTGCAGTTTACGCTCTTTGATTTAATATATAACTACAGTATAACTGAAGAATTCAGTCAAGTATTTCCATCAATGAAGCGTAGGAGAATATCACTCAATGCAAGTATTGCTAGGTATTCAACCCTGTGGGTTTGTACACGAGGGATACCTTTAAAAGGTCCTTCAGCGAGCTTCTTCAATTATAATTTGCGAGATGGGGAGCTTGTTGAAGCCTTGGGGGTTCTTCACAACTTGATGTTAAACATGATTAATTAGGTTTTCCTACGTATGTTACTACAGTGGTAGTTTTGCAGACCTCCGACTTTTGCTTCCATACTCCTCGCTTTACCAAGTCTTAACGATTCTGGAAAGATGACTGATATGTATTTGTTTATATTTTGAAAGTTTTTACTTATTTTTACGTATTTATTGAACAGGTGCCAACCTTCGAAAAACTGTGGAGAGAATTGCGACCCCATTGAAAAAGGAGATTGAGTCGAGAAGGAAGTCGTTGAGAAGTGCCGCCAAAGAACCCGCTGAGGAGTCAAGTGAGCCAATCGCTGAAGCTGCAATAATCGAGGTGCACCAACCCCAAAACACAACAAGAACTATTCTCAAAGCAAAGCGTAGACTTGGAAACCAAGCCAAAGTAATGCCAGGTGTTGTTCCCGAGATTCCAAGAAGGGTGAGTTTGTATTCTTGTTTTAAGTACTCCTAGTGAAATATCATATGCAATTTTCGGGAAATAATTTATCAACTTGTACCACCATTGAAACAAGGTAAATTTGAGATGCCAGCTTCCTTTTTCTCCCAAGAAACTTATAAATTATCTTTTCCATCTCATACCCTTACTAGGAAACCATCGAGGTAATTTTGATGGAGAATGTACTGTTATTAAGTTACCAGTAGATAAGACTTTCAAAATAGAAATGCTTTTTTAAACCCACTTTTTAATCCTACTACAGTTGACTAGATACACAGTTCCCTCGTTGTAAATGTCTGCTCCTTTTTTATGAAAAAAATATCAACACCTTCAATGATTCTTCGTTGAAACTATGGATAAATGGCTTTTTTCATAGCTTATCTCCTTCACGACGCAGTAATTTTGCAGTACGTCTCTTGTGTCAGTTGTCTTTTGAAACATGTATAATGGACCTAACATTTAAATTTTATTGTTGATTGACTGATTCTTTGATTGATTCCTTGATTGATTCCTTGATATACTCATGATCGTTCTTTTTGCGATAGCTGCCGGAGAAGATTCAAAAGCCCGCAAAGAAGAGAGTTTGTAGACGTAGCACACCAAAGAAAATTGCAGAATTAAGAGATCAATGTAAGTGCAGTGTTTTCTGAATTTTCTTTCTTGTGCCTTTTTGTGACACTCAAACGTATACATTTTGCTGACGAAACTTGTATTGGATTTTGCTGACGAAACTTGTGTTGGTGAATGTTTGTTCTGCTTTGTCTTAAAGGATCGGTACATGCGGTCTTCATCATTCTTGAACAATAATTTAAAATCTGTCCCCAGAAGCTGGCATTTAATGGAGAATGTAATCTCAAATGAATTGTTCAGTTGCCTTTTGACAGTAGGCCTCAATCAAAAGTCCCTTTTGTGTTTAGGGAGAACGCCACAAGAATTTTGTACTTAGTTTTATCTCCAAAAACAAAAGGGACTAGCAATAACACCTCTGTGTACTGTGTAGAACTTTATTGTGCACAAGAAAAGAAAACTGTTTGCCAATTTTGAAAAGCCAAAAATCTGTCCCAGTCTGATTGGATTTCTTTACATGTAGCCACTAGCCTGTTGACCAGCCGAAGAGGAAGAAAAGTTGTTTTCTAATGCTAGCAGCAAATGGGCAGGATTTGTTATAACCTGTCTTTAGAAGTCTTGTCACTAATATTTCACCAAATCAATACCACATTTCAAAAACAGTTACACGTTTACATGAACCACTCATAACAATATTTGTTTAGCTTTAGATAATGGAGGTGCAGTCACTTGATCCTTTCTCCGACTCAACTTTGCATGATTTGATGCATCCACTGTTTGAAAAACTAGTTCTGCATAAGCAATCAATCCAATTCTTAAATTTAACTCAATTACTACTGAGTCTTCAACTTTATTTTCAGATTTAATTATATTTCAAGTGCATTATTGTGCTGTTGAATTTTGAAATTTCCCAAAAACTGTCTTCCATTTACAAAATTTGTTGCTTGCTATATAAAGTACGATTTTTCAAATAGTAGATACATTTTCTTGCACACCTGGTAGAACATATAATCTCTGCAATATAAGCTGCTTGTGTGTTTAAGACCCTCGAAATTTGACAGTCATGCTTATTGCTCTTATTTCTGTTATTTTCAGTTGAATTCGTGGATCCGTATGAAGAAGAAAGTGCTGGTGAAGAATTTGACGCCCCGTCTCTCATACAAGCTGAACCTGCAGAAGAAACATCCGACATTGTCAATGAAGTATCTGTTGTTGTTGTCAAGGAAGCAGAGATCGAAAACTCTCCAGTTGAAGACAGTCTTGGTCTAATGCGACTGATGAAGACGCCCAAAGTAGCTAAGAATGGGGGCGACATTTGTGGAGATTTTGGGACTAAACGACTTTTGAAAACACCGAAAGAAGTCAAGAAGAGTGAGACCGTTGAAGAACATTTTGGCACAAAGAGGCTCCTAAAAACACCCAAGGAAGCGAAGAAGAATGGCACTGTGGAAGAACATTTTGGCACAAAACGACTCTTGAAAACTCCAACAGAACCCAAGAACGGCCAACCAGTTGAGGAGCATTTTGGCACAAAGAGACTCTTGACAACGCCAAAGGACAGAGTGACTAAAGACTCGATGGTGACAAAGAAACTTGGCCTCAAACGATTGATGACAACTCCAAAAGAAAACATCCAGAAGACTGAGAGATACAGTATTGAGATAGGTGCCTTGCCTTCAATGTTCAAAAGAGGAGATGACAGTCGTCAAGAAGCAGTGAACGATATGCAGCTTCAAGATCTGTTTGTCGAGATTGAGCCTTGTTGTGTGGAAGAAGCTGTTGTGGGTGATGGCAGCAAAGTGGAGTCTGGGGCCATAGCTGAGTCTAGTCCTGTCAGCACAGCTGAATCAACAGAAGAGCCGAACATAAACAATGAGGCATGTGGAGTTGCGAAAGAAGCTACTGAAGAGAGTCAAGAAGTTGTTGTTTTCAAAGAGACCAGGAAGACACGAAGAACAACCCGTGGCGGTATGCAGAAAGCTGCGGAAGTTATTGTTAACGAAGTAAAGCCGGCAAAAAAAACAAGACGAGGTAAGACAGCAAAAGTTGCTGAGCCAGTAGAGGTCGAAGTCATTGAGGAAGAATGTGGAAACGAAGTTGTAGATCAGATTGTCCATGTTGATGCTACAACGAGTGAAGAAGTATTACATGAAGAAGCTGTTGAGCAAGTGAAGATTAAGGTTACTGAGCAAATTGAGACTGTAGTCATTGAGGAAGAATGCGGAAACGAAGTTGTAGATCAGATTGTCCATGTTGATGCTACAACGAGTGAAGAAGTATTACAGGAAGAAGCTGTTGAGCAAGTGGAGATTAAGGTTACTGAGCAAATTGAGACTGTAGTCATTGAGGAAGAATGCGGAAACGAAGTTGTAGATCAGATCATTGGGGATAATGTTGCAAAGATTGAAGAAGAAATTACTGCAAATGTGTTGCCAGAAGAAGTCGAACCAGAGCCATGTTGTGTGCAAGAAGTTGCTGTGAATGATGACAATGTCGAGTTGGAGACCAAGGCTGAGTCTAGTCCAATGTCTACCAGTGATGCTGAATCAACCGTCGCACCTGTAGTGGCAGAGGAGACACATGAAGTTGCGAAACAAGATGTGAAGGAAAGTCGGGATCTTGTTGTTGTCGAAGAGACCAGAAAGACACGAAGGACAACCCGAGGTGGTATGCAGAAAGCTGCGGAAGTAACTGTTGTAGAAACAAAGCCAGCTAGGCAAACGAGACGAGGTAAGAAGGCCAAGGTTGCTGAGCCAGTGGAGATTGCAGTAATTGAGGAAGAACGCTCAAATGAAGATGTGGAGCAGAACATTAAAGTTGATGCTGCAAGGATTGAGGAAGAATCGACCGCAAGTGTATTGCCGGAAGACACCGAAGCAGAGCCTGTTGTGTCAAAGCCAGTTAAGCAACAAAGGAAAGGAAGAAAAGGCAAAGCTGCAAAACCAATGGAGGAAATTGCCATTGAGGAAGAAAGCCCCAAGGAAGCTCTCGAGTTGATCATTCAGGGTGTTGCCTGTAAGATCGAAGAGAGAGCCGAGACGGATGTGGTGTCGGGAGAAGCTGAGATAGAGCCTGTTGTGTCGAAGCCGATTCGGCAGACAAGGAGAGGACGAAAGGGCAAAGCTGTACGACCAGTTGAGAAAGTTGACATTGATAAAGAAAGTTCCAAAGAGAACACTGCCGCGAAACAAGAGGAAGAAGTACCAGAGGTTGTTGTACCAGAAAACGTAGTGTCCAAACCAGCTAGGCGAACAAGACGAGGTAAACAAGAGGAGATTGTTCAGCCGGTAAATGATGCAGTCGATGAGATGGAAGACACAAACAAAATGCCCTTAGGCAGGAGAGCCACACGTGGGAAGAAAGCTGCTGCCCCAGAAAAGCCTGCAGGACGTAGAGGAAGAAGAGGCAACGTTGCACTAACAACACCGGAGCCAGTGGAAGTGATTTCCGATGTAATCACCAAGGAGGTTGATGATAAGCAGGAGTCGACGGAAGAAGAGATAGCCTGCAAGCCAGAGCAGAGTTCCCGACCAAGAAGAAGCCGCAAATCCATCGAACAAGTTGTTGAAAGGATATCTAGAAAGAGATCCCAAGTTGCAGATAACAAGGAAGCTTCCAGCGAGGAAGAAAAGGTTCCTGGGCCAAGTAAGGTTGCCAAAAAGAGAGGCGGGCGTAAACAGAAAATCGAGGAGGATGTATTAACCGGTGATGAGGAACGTGCGGCAGGAGCAGTAAAAGGCGTTGTTGTGACACCCACTAAGATGGAAGTGAATAAAATCAAGTTGAATTCAATCCCAGAAGAGACAGCATCGCAGATTGAAACACAAATGGTCAACAGGGCACAAGTAGAAACAGAAGCAGAGGAAGACAAGGTTGTCCCGGTCAGCAAGGTTGCACGACGTACTACTCGTGGCCGCAAAAGAGGCGCTGATGCTATACAACAAGGTGACTCTGTTAGTTTATCTGAACCACCTAGTAAGAAGAGAGTATCAGCAAGACAAACTCGAAGCAAACGCTCGTAATTTGAGTAAATGTTTGCATCGTGTACAGAACTCGATAAATAAACCTCTGTAGCTATTCTACACAAGAGTCTGGATCGAGCGATATTTTTATACATTTTGTAGAAAGCTGACGATATTTCGAATGTTCACAACAATGATGGAAGCTCCAGAGCAGCTCGGTCAAAGCTTTTGAATAATAATGTATAAAAACATCGCTTTATCCGGATTCTTTTGCAAAGTAGCTCAAAGGTTCCTTGAAATAGATTCTGACTTATTCTAAGCGAAGACTCTGACGAAGTTTGAAGTAAACACTTGCACGATCCTAGCACAGAAGTTCTTCGCATTTTGCCCAACAGTAAACCCCTAAACCTTTTGATTTATTTTCTCCCAGTTTCTGACAAGGTCCTTTTAATGGGTGGCTTTTGCATAAAAAACTGACGAAAAGTTGTTTCACTAGAAAGCTTGGGAAATGATTTATTGAGTTCTGTATGTAAAAGCTCTGTTCATTTAGATGTCGAGTCGAACAATCATCAAGATACGCAATGGACGTCAACAGATCTGTAAATATTATCAAATTAGTTACTATGTATTTTACCCATTTTATTTTTTATTGATTAAATTATTCCGATAATTTAACGAGGCAATTGCACTAGATAAATCTAGGGACTAGCAATAACAATAGTCAGAGAGTGCTGCGAACTGGGTTTACTCACAAAAATGTTCGTCAAAATGTTTAAGATTCTGGTCAATAGCAACTTGTGCAGGCAATGTCCTCATGTAAGAATCCTCTAAAGTCCTGAAATCATGAAACTCCAAAAATAGATACAGTTGCATGACCAATTGATTGGTATATTACCCTTTGATTAAGTCAATTGACCATGTCTATGATGAGGTATTTTCTATGCAACAATAAGATGTTAATATCATACTTTCAATACTGCGCATGCGCTAATTTCTGTGTTGACCCGCAGTGATATCATTTGACAGACCCGATTGGGTCTTGAAAAAATTTCGTTCTACATACATCGCTCGCAGGTTTTCAATTCAACTCGAATAGATTGCGGCTCCGCCGCAACTAGTTAGGCTATCTTAGCAAAATTAGATTTTTTACCTCAGACGAGTCATTTGACAGCAAAGATGTACTCTTTTCGAGGAAACCCCTGTCACATTCGAAATTTAACATTCCTGCATCCTTGTCGCAATCAGTGCTAAAAATCCCGAACTATTCAAGGGGAATAGCTTGTTTTGTGGCTCCATCCTTGTTAATTGATGCTCGCTGATTTAGGACACACTTACAAAACAAGCACTGCTATCTGAAGAAGCATTTAACACATTTAGATAGACGATTTCTTCTTAACGAAGGATTAACCAAGTATTTTTAAACAACTACTGACCACTTCCCCCAAAACATCAGCTGATTTGACTAATTTTATCCTTGTAAATATTAGAATTTATGTTTAAGCTTTGTTGAGGCAAGATCGTAGAAGATTTTTTAAGATTTCTTGATGAAGATTTGAGATCAAGCCATCAGATATCGTCCTCTGTTTTACTCAACTGCCAATGAGCTACAAAATGTTTATTTTCTGTGAATACTTTAGACAGTTAGGGATTAGGGATTCCAATTAGATTTATCGTTGTGAAGTGAAAGAATTTCGTGGCATGCTCATTCCAAGCACTGTCTGAAAGTGTATCATTCCTGTCTTAAAAGTAGGAACATTCTTCCAGTTTACAACGAAATAACTGAATTGAATCCCAAACTGTTTGAACTTAAGGACCCACAGCTAACCATGATCCTTTGCAGCCCAAAGTAAGCTTTCGTATGATATGTAAGGCGTTTCTGGCCTTGGTTTTCATCCTGTTTTGATTTTCATTCGGCGAGCAAAGGATCATGGTTAGCTGTGGGTCTTTAACAGACTACATTGCTCTGCATCTCGTTCCGTTTCAAGCAGACGTGAACTTGATGCAGATTGTAGAACTTGCGCTAACTTATCAGTTGAAACGAAATTTTAGCCCCCATTGCACTCTACTCCGCAGAGGCCCCAAATTAGAACCTCTGTGGAGTAGAGTGCATGTGCTAATGGCGGACTACTAAAGATGGCTGCAGCGGTGCAAATTTCATATTTCATATTTCATATTTTTTATTTATTTTCATATTTCAATTTATTAAGGAGGGAGACCCTTCAGCCTAATGGCTGATTTTCAAGGGGCCCTCCGACATATCGCTTTCGACAAAGTTTTAAGTGGAGTTTCTTTCAATATGGCCCCGTTATCAAGTACCCATCATTTCAGAAGACTGATAGATTATCCAGGTGTCGACATTTATCCCTCTCCAGCTCAAAGATGGCAAGAAATGATCATGGCCTAACTGCAACCAAGATTCAAGATCTTGATGTCAAGAAATCTGTGGAGATAATTAAGGAAAAGTTGCAGAAATTTGAGCTAAACAAAATGCAGTCATCGTTGTGTGTGGCAGCTGGTCAATATTATCATAAGCCACAAAGAGACCGGGTTTTGGTAATGCATTCTCCAACTAATTTCCGACAAAATGATTCTGGTGGGAGTTTTTCATTGGGCCTACAGGAGCTTTTAGATTGCAGCCTCACTTCAGATGATTTTGATTCGCTGCTCGAAGAAATTAACTTATTAACAAAGAACTGGTCTCATGGAGAAATAAATGCAGTTGATGTGGGAGACTGGACCCATGGATTCATCCTTGGCCAAAATTTCAAAATATTTTCGAAAACATCACTAATTTGCGATTTTACCCAGTCCAGTCTCAGGGCATCATTTGATGGGCTGGTTGAAGAGATTCCTGTGAGTAGTATCAAGTCAGTCATTGTAAACTTATCGGAAGAGCCTTGGGATGAGCAATCTCTAGCAATTGAATGTGCCGACAATGAATACACAGAATTGTTGAGTTATACGATAGAGAATGAGACCAGGGATCTTGCTACAGTTATGATGGATACTGAATGGATGGTCAAAGCTGCTGCCTTGCTTTGTTTGAAATTAAGAAAACTAGGATGTAATGTTGGTCTCAAACTGCCAAAAGTTCTTACAGTTCAAGGAAATCTATGGGTTGAGAACAGACATGATATGTGGACAAGATTCGTGACATCTATCTAACATCACCTGTGCATTCACTCTTGAAAAAGAATTCAGATTCACACAGAGATAAAAATGGAGAGTGTACTGCTAAATTTTTTACAAAGACAACCATCTTCTAGAGTGTGTATTGTATGACTAAATTGTAGTCTCTTTTTACTGCCAAAAAACAGATATGATTTTTGTGCTGTAGATGATTTTCCTCGCTATGTTTTCTGTAAATACAAAATGAACTGTTCACAGCATGGGCTTAAGTGAAAAAGACTTTAATAAATTACAAAAAAGGAATAAAACCTAAATATGTGTTACGTATCTTACATTGCATGTAAACAAAGCGAGACATGAAACATTTGCATGAATGCATTGTATTTTATAGACCATTGGATACTTTGACATATGTCTAATAAGCAACACAACTCAGATCTACCGTTAAGTGTACCCTGCCAAATAAAACTGAAGTGTTCATATAAATAATATTTCATCTCTCTATTGAATAGTCTATCTCTTAATCAAAGTCAGGAATGTCTTCATAGGAATAGCCTTTGTATCCTCTCCATGCATAGTAGGCAATTCTGACATGATAGAAGCCAGGAATGAAGAGCAAAGAACCAAGTATTAGCATTGGATATGTGCGATCTGCATACTATAAGAGATAAAAAGACATTAATTTCCTCATAAAAATAAGCCAAGAAATGATAATCTGCTGATTGTTTTAAAGATGTTACCAAATCAAATGATAGCATTTGACACCAAGGGATGCATTTTGAGAACTACAAAAAAGTTTGGTGAAATTGATAAACTCTCCTTTTGAATATCATAAATCTATCTAAAATAGAAGTTCATCAAATCTTTAGGGATCCAATGATCTTGTTGATGAACAATATGCATTGCAGAAAATGTATCGTAAATGCCAAAAAATCATGATATGGAGTCTTTTGTGTATGGAAATATGATTGACTTTATGCTTTTGGAGAAAGGTTTGCAATCTCAAAAGCACAAAAAACATCTTGTCTTAAAATCTCCAACATTTGATTCAAAGAATATGAAACATACAGACCTCAACATCAATATATCCTGTGAATAGTAGAGATCCAATGACTAGCAACAACGTCCCAAGTGTGAAAAGAAACACTGCCAAAAGAATAGCCTTTGTTGGGGGTTTTGGGGGTGGTTTCCTGAACTGTGCATCTACAAATCCATCATCTACTGTTTTAATTTTGTGGTATCTTACTGATGTGGAACTCTTTGTTAATGAAGGCATGTTCACCAAATAGCAAAGTCCATAGACAAGGTCTGAAAAGGAAACGAAAGTTATAGCACCATCATCGACATTGTTTGCCACCAACATCTTACACTCATATTACTTGACTTGACTATTGACTTGAGAGAGCCAACCAAAAAGGCCTTTGACACGCAATACACTAATTTGGTTCTTCAAAAAGAAATACATAGCAATTAGAACACAATATAAACTGCTGTCACTAAAAAATATAAAGAGATCTTTACTTACCTATTTACGATCTTCTTTACTTTGCCTTCCTTCTTTCGCTGAAAGTTTCTCTTAGGCCTATTTTGCATTGGATGTTTTGTTTTGAATCGTGAGCGAGAGAGCGAGGCTAGGTCATAAGTAATTGCATCAGAACGAGTTTGCACATAAATTGTCCTCAAAAATCCCCAAAAAGCAAACCCACAGAAAAAGTCTCGGCTCGGTGATTACCCTTTCCCGAATCTGAAAATATTAAGATATTGTAAAGTATGAGAAATGGGCCTTTTTGTCTATTTACGGAAAGAAAGTTTTAGAATTTCTTAGAACAAAACCAACAAACTGATTATCATGCGAAAAGTTACAATGAGTCAATTTTTTAATCCTTTTTTGGGACCTTGCAATAAATCTTGCTTTCTTTCTTGCTACCATCATTTCTATACACGTTTTTTTTATAAGAAACTGGTTTATAAGAAACTAGTACCAAGATGGCCAAAATTTTAAGAAACTCTAGTACTATGTCTGAGTAGTAGTGGACTTGCCCAAGTCTCACTTTCTTTCGAGTGATAGCAACTTTTAAAAGATGAGTTCAAGGATATTATGGCAAATATGTCTTTGATCAATATTATCCAACCCTTACCGTTTATGTTTTAAACACTTTTTCTTCCCATCTGATGCTTTATATATCAAGGAACATATCTGCAGCAGTGTTAGAAACCACATGATAATTCATAACACATTAAGAAACTTTTATTACCAAAATGCGGAAAGGTTCATGTTGTATTAAGAAACTTTTAGTAGTATCCAAGTTTCTTATAAAAAAAGGTGTAGTGTTGTGACAAAAAATTCATGCCATGCTACATTTTGTTTTTGACAACTATGAAGTTGATTTCAAAGTTAGCTTTCAAAATAAGCCATCGAAAGGTAAAAATCTTCAAATATTCCAAATTCCAATCGGTTCCAATCACAATCACATGGCAAACTGGATTCGTTGATTGGTTTATTAATTGATAAGTTGGTCAATAAGCATGTCTAGACGCATGCGCAGATGTGACGCAGCATATTTGTGAAACCAAGAACGAAGTTGGGATTTTCCTTTTGCATCAAAACATCTTTTGAAGTTGATCAGCGAGATACTTAAATTATAAATATATCTCATTCGAAGCTACTAAAGAATACATCATCAAAGTTTATGCCGTGTTTTAACAGCAAAGATATGTTTATGAGAGATCGATTGTAAAAATGGTAAGTTCTCATTCTGACTGTATTTTGTTGCGGAAGCCAAACCGGTGCTTTTTAGGCCCTGTCTGTCTG
>REGM01000905.1:0-14485 GCA_004194415.1 Aurelia aurita | reverse complement strand
CCCCCCATCCCTCCCCGTGGCCACGCCACTGATGGCACTGAATTTGCTACACTGTTAAATAAATTTCGCGGAACTTTTTAAGTGTCACACATAATGACGAACATGATATCACTTACTTGGACTGCAAGTCCTTCTCAGGCATCGTTCGGTATCAGTTGCCGAGCCTTTGCAATTTCTTCCTCCATTGGAAGGTGCTGGTGAATCACATTTTCGTGAACGTTTCCTCGTGCCTCTATCACATGCCGTTGAGCAGCTTGCCCATGATCCCCATTGCCCCCAGAATCCATCCATTGTTTCAACTGAAAGAGAATGGTATTATAGTAAATTAACTTCCTGTTCTTGCCTTCAGTTAAATTTCTATTGAAACATGACTTGTTTCGAATCGAATTTAATCCCATCAGGCCTGCATTGCGGCAAATGATGCACAAATAGGGCGTAGCTAGTGGGAGGTGTGTGTGGGGGATGTTAAACCCCCCAATAGTTTTCAAGAAGATAAAATTCGGACAATTGTAACATTGTAACGATTTCATGCAAAACCGTACAGAACAATGGCTATTGTTGACTAAAACAATGAAATATTTAAAGAAAACAATTGGAAAAATTTTGCAATTTCCAGACTAAGATAATAAACCCCTCAAAAAGCTGGTTAAACTCCCTACGCCCCTGTGCACAAACAACTATCAAAGCATGTTGCTATAGTTGTTTGCCACCTGATCATCTACGTGATCGTTTCAACTTACAGTTATATTATAAGACTACCAGGTGCGCCAGAAAAGTATGTATTTGACAATTTCTTGTTCAAAATCTTCCCATCGATTTGAATGAATCTTCCACTGGTTGATAGCCAAAACGAAAAACGTAATTTTTGCGATTTTCCTTTTTGTGTTTTTTGCAACAGTTTTCTGAGCAATGGGAAAAATAGGTAAATTGGAATTTACGATAAATCCTTGATTTCACAATGCATGAAAAGGGCCAAAATCATATCGTTAAGAATTTCCTCACAAAGAGCCATTCACTTCGCAATGATCAAAAGAGGAATACTTTGTCTCTTGGGCAATCAACCGGAATTTCGTCCATTCGAATCGGTCGAATAATCTCTGAATAAGAAATTTTCAGACATGAGTCTTCTCATCCATCTGTAAACATTTGTGTAAAGATTTTTATTAACCTTGGCAGGACCGTGGAGGACACTTCTGAGGCTTAGACTGAACTCCATATTTATCGGCTCCAGGACACAATGCAAGATTCTCTACAAGACATATTCTGTGTTTGCTTCTGTAGCAGCCAGCATAGATTTTGATACAGTTTGACAAATCCGACCACTCAGTCCATCTTTCTCCTTTATTTTCTGTTTGAAAAGATCATGAATAATGCATTACGAAGGGCCAGGCTTTTGCCATGAAATACATAGAATTAGTGGTTTGGCTTCAGGCTAGACTTAGACAAGAGCCCTTTGCTTCGCTATACAACTACAACAATAATAACACGCCACCGCTCGACAAGGACTCATCCCGGACTCATGCACAAACCTGTCAAAAACCAGGGCAACCAATTTTGTGCACCAGGAAAACATGCTAAGAATGCGAAGAAAACCGTCTTCGAAGCACCAGTTCGAGCACAACCAATAACATCCAACGATCTTGAGACAAAAAACTCTCTGAAAATTTTTCAACGCGAATGCAATATATTTTTCTTCAACATGAATCTAAGATTTTTTCGCAAAAATATGGAGAATAAAATCGACCTTGTTTACAGCTTTTACCCAAACCTGCCATCAAGAATTATTTCCTCTTCAAAAGTTGTGGTCGTTTGTCCGGGTTTTTAACAGTAAGGTTATGAGTCGTACACTTTCGGTATTGGTCTTTGAGACGAGGAAAGGGCTGCCCCACACAAACGAGGACTTGTGGCAAGTTAAAGGTGAATGTCAATCTTACCATGACAATGATACATCAAGTTGAGTTTCATGATGTCATATTTGGACAACTTTACTCCTCCCAATTTTCTATGTGGGTCATGTTTGGCTTGCATTGTGTCTTGTCCATTTTTGGTCCATGCCGTTCGATGGTAATGCATGATAGATTCATAGTCGTACGGAACTCCAAATGTTTCCATTTGGTTTGGAATATCAAAATTGTACAATTCGCCTGCAAGAACAAATATTAAAAGTTTTAGACAACTCTGCTAATTTGCAGGGTTTTTTATTTATTTATCTCTTTAAAAAAGCATTTAAACAAAACATATCTACATTATTATGTACCATCGGCAACGGGAAAGGACTGAGGGTCATCTTGCTCTCATTGCGTATGGTACTTACAATAGACCATTTCGACAATCAAAATTTATTAGTTACTAGGCTTATTGGTGATGGGACACCTTTTCGGCTATATTTCAGGTGATACTTTCTTGATTTTAAGTGAATTTAAAAGCAACAGTTCTGCAGAGGGAAATTTATCATTTGTAAAAGTTCCGTGACAGCAATTTACCAGATCTGCATCCGCCATTTACCAGAACAAACCGCTCTCCCCAGTTTCCTTCTTTGATTGTCGAAATGGTATATTCAACAATGATGTCAATGAACAGTACGACAAAAGACAATAACAATACAGCAAAGTACTTTTCAACGATAATAACAATGAACAATACAACAAAAGATAAATAGATGATACTTAGTTAAGCTAAGTTTCTTAAAGACAGTCTTTTACGCATCTGATTGGCTGTTGTCACAGCCATTCAGTTCGCCTATTCTATTTGCAGGGTCATATTAGCGCAATGAATGAAACACGGAGCCTCCAATCTCCCCAGGGGGGACACTCAGCACATACACATACGGGAGGTCAGTCTGAGAAATTTTCAGGCAACCCAAAAATATCAGTTCAGCTTCATCGCAACCCAAAAATATCAGCTCATTTTATACTTAGATTCCTGTAAGCAAACACCAAATATCTGAAACAGGTCAGGATTGCCTCTATAGAACCCAGAAATGTCAATTTACAACAAGCCTGGTTGTCATATAGCTATATAGCTGCAAACTATCGGCGACCTGCCGGTGACCCCTAGGCGATCTTGCTGCGGCTGTCTGATTTTTAATGAGAACACTCAGCGCCGACTGCCGGCGTGCTACCGCAGTCATTCGAAAAAGTTGAGATTAGTTCAACTTTTTCGCTCTGCTGCGGCACCGGCGCCAATGAAATTATATGAGAACATGGGGCGGCGTCCTGCCGGCGACTTATAACTGAATCTTTTGTATTCTCTGGATCAGGTGACTGTCGTAAGCCAATCAAATGGAATTATCGTAGCAGATACGAAATTTTTTGCTCGCCCGTTATTTTCAATTTGTTCAGCTTGCTTTTTCACTATCTGTCCTTTGGAATCTTATATTCTCAATATTTTGTACTGCAAACATCATTAAAGTTGCAGTGTCACTGCCTCCAATACCATCACAGTAGTGGTAGACATTTTTTGATGAAAAAATGTGTTACGTCGTTGGTGACTGGTGCCGACTGGCGAGGCCAAGATGATAGAGTATTCGAGAAACAAAATTTTACCATAAGTCAAATCAAATCAATCTGAAAAATCTTTTAAAAAAGTAACGGCAAGCTATCATCAATTGGATTTTACTGCGGAGATCAAAGTAGAATTTCCATGAAATTTCGCTATCTTGGCTTTATAAATTTTAATAACATGGAGATAGATGATTCTAATATGCATGTCAGGCGAACTTGTAGAAATCGTTAAATTGGTAGGAAATCAGTAAAGTTAGTTCTTTTACCATAAAAATGAAGGACAAAATGTGCGACGATGGACATAATTTTCATTTACTTTTTCATCCACTTGATATCTCTCCAATACAGACATTTTCCCATTAAAAGAAGACAAATCAATATATTTACTGTAGTGTTGTTGCAGTTGTTGTATATATAATTAGGTCTGACTTTCACATGAGCACATGTGTTTAGTAAGCAATGAGAGCCGGTGCTCACGATTCTATACTGGCGACAAGCATGCGAAGTTGATTCAGTTGTATTTTTTGTCATTGTTGGGAAGTCACAGTATTTTGGAAATGACCATGCCCAACGACCACGCCCTTTGTCGGCAAATTTAAAGCTCACACTCCCCTTCCTCAACTTCTTGCGCGACGGCCCTGGGTCGCCGGCATTTCAATTTTTGCTACGCAGTAGTATTATTATTGTTATTATCGATTTATTTAAAGTAGGCATACATATAAATAGCTATAAAATAAAAGCTAATTTAAGCCTACTATCTAACAAAGTAAAATTGTTTAAAAAAAAGAAAAAAATACAATACAGAATACTTGGCAACAGATTTGTACAATATTTTCAATGTTCCAATATTTACAATGTTTTCTTTTTTTATATTTACCCACAGTGCATCAAATTTCTATCCGTTCAAAACCTAACCTGACCCACGAAAGGTCCACATAGTCTACAATTGCATCCCTTTCCTTTCCAGATTTTGATTTTCCTTTTNTTACAAGACGACTTGGGCAAGTCCAGGTTTGAGGCTGAATTAGCTCAGAATACTCCAAAAATCTAATATTAAATATCGTTGAACACTGAACCTCCACAGCGCTCTTGGTAAATCTTATTCTAGTTTACATTGTACTAAATATCGTAATTGTATCTTTTGTATTTTACCGTATATGCTTTAACTTGTAATCGTTGCTGAACATCAATGAATTTGAATTTTGAATTTGAATGAAAAGGAGTTCTATTACATCAAAACATACACTCGTAGAGAATATTACTCAAGAGTTAGGATGCAATTACATCTTCGGGAAAAATCTATGAATTTATTCCACATAAAAATTATCCGCTTTTATATTTTACTAAGTAAACAAAAAACGAGAAATTAGGATCTAAATTCATCCTTTTTCATAATTCAGAAAACACAACCCCAATTGCAGCCTATGTTTGATAGTTTTCAACTACGAATTCAACTCAAATCAATGAAGTTGTTCGGATCTCAAATCAAACCAGAACCAGAAAAATGGGATGATAGATTATATAAGAGCTTGTCAAGGGTATAAGCTACGAAAATAATTTGTGGTGTGGGATAACAGATCAAGTTGATAATTATTTCTCGTGATTTCGGAGTATGTTTGGAAACAAGGTAGATTGTAAAAGTACAAATTCTTAAACTAAAATCAATTGCAAGAATTTGCTCCATATCCAAGACTAATTTGGTCCGCAACACAAATGCACACAAAGAAATTTTATGATTGGTAGTTTAATCAAATTTTAATGATTATTGGAAGGTTTCACTGTTTTTGGGACACCCAGTATAAAACTGGGCTACTTAGACTACGTTCACACGATGCCGGCACATTTTTAACCGGTGAAAAATGTGACGGTAGCACAATTTTAGCTAGCGTTCACACAATACCGGCACAATTTGAAAACGGTAGGAAATTTGACGGTAACAAGCTTGTTGCAATCTCCCCGATAATTTGATGCCAAAGAAATGTACTTACACCTTAAGAATCGATCAGTCTCGTTTTGAAAGCGTTGAAAAATGTTCCGTTTTCATCGTTTTCAAGTGTTCACACGATGCCGTTTTCAAATGTGCCGGTTAGAATTCCGTTTTCAAAATCTACCGTTTTCAAAATCGGCCGGCAAAAAATGTGTCGTTTTCGTGTGAACTGGAGGCTTATCTGTCACATTTTTCATCATTTTCAAATTGTGCCGGCATCGTGTGAACGCAGTCTTAATTAAAAAAGCGATGCTTTCGTCGCTGAATAAAATGACAAACATCAGTAGATAAAAAATACTAAAAATAAGACAAACTACAATGCACTATGAGAGTAGCAGCCAACTTTTGTGGAATCGTCAATTTTGGGTTTTTATGTGCAAGGTGGTTATGGCTACTTTGCATCAAAATAAAAAAAGGATTTATTTACTTACCTTGTGCCTTTTCATGGCCTCATCACTGCATTGATTCGGACAGAAGATAGGAAACTCTGGGCATGTCGAGCAATGTTCCTACAATAAGAAAAATATGGCTCTCAATAACTAGTTACTCTCATCAAAAACAGCATAAGTTTTGAGCAGATTAACAGTTTTCTTGCTGAAAAATTATTCAAATAATTCTCAAGAATTCTTGTTTGAAATTTCTCAAAGTTATGCCAATCCGCAACTTTATCTACTCACAACATTGAAGGTAGGAGAGCTGTTAGGAATAACATCAGATCAAGCAAAAAGAACAACGCAATCAAAGGGAGAATTCGCCGAACTAGTCCAGCATCGGTTTAGTTCGACTCCGTGACGACATCAACGTCAATTGGAGGATTACATAGGTAACAGGTAGGTAAAGTATGTCGAACCTCTTAAGAATTTGTATCAGAACGTGAAAAAGAAGGCTAGTCTGTAATATGATAAATACTGCCTGAAGCAACAATTTTTACTGGAGTACTGCAGGAACATAACATGCTAAGAACGTACATGTAATGCGCAGTTTCATGTCCGGTCAAGCATTGATTATTCTAATATATTTCTAACTTTTGTATTTTCAAACTCTTTGAGATGACTTTTGAGCATTTAGGAATGGATTAGGTATATGATCTGTTGCACAAGCAGTAATTGTATGTTTGTAAAAAGTTAGCATTGCTTTTAGCAATACAAAGACTTTCCGTTTCTTCGTAATTTCAATGAAGTCTTTCAATTTCCAAGTCTTTTTAAAGAGTTTCTCTCTGTACTGCCAAGTCTAGTTTTTAGAAAAATTGATTAATGCTTTTTTGTTCCATTGAGGTATTTTCTAGACAAAGAATTTTCAAGAAATCCCTCACAACTCAGTTGAGTCAAGTTTCTACCCTAACTGTGTAAATCAATGGAATGGTCTAGACGATGATATTAAGGATTCCCCCTCAGTGGGTATCTTCAAGAAAAAATTGTTGAAAATCATTCGCCCTCCAAACAAACCAATATACGGTATTCATGACCCAAAAGGCCTAGCTCTTCTTACACAACTGAGGGTAGGGCTAAGTAAGTTAAATCATCACAAATTTCACCACAATTTTAATGACACTGTGAATCCAATGTGTCCTATACATGATGGTATCGAGGACACGAATCATTTTTTGCTGCTCTGTTCACTTTTGTTCTATGTTTTATGTAAGGCCGCAGAGTAGATATGTATTTAATGCTCTCTGTAGGTATCGCTATTGTAATAATTGTAACAAAGCAAGCTTAATAAAGCAAGCTTAATTTATTAAAAACACGGTAAATTGAAAACTTATTAAAGCAGTTTAGTTATATTTAAAGGGAATTTAAGCATATAAAAGTGGCTCAAGCCACTTGCGGTTCAATTCTAGCCAATCAGATATCAGTATTTCCTGTTGACGTGAATCAGTTGCCTAAATATGGTACGACGCGTGTCAAAGTCTATTGTCTTCGCACGGCAATATTTATCAAAGGCTTATAAATTCTTCCATTCCCTTTAAGGAACGTGAAAATAATTAGTGGATTTGATGATTTGACAAAAAAGAGCCGTTTCTATGCGATGTTTAAGCTGTATTTTCATAAAATTCTTTGGGAAGCCTTTCGTCGATCGCAATCCTTTCTCCATTCAACTATGAATTTTCTATGAGAGGTGCATTTTCCGGCAATGTAAAGGGCGTGGTCCGAAAATTTGTTCCCAGTCGCGTAGTTCGGGCGAAGCTAAAACGCTAAAACGCGCGAAGTAACAAAAGGTAACCACAAAGCAGACGCCAGCGCAGCCTCTAGAGACCGTCAGATGTAGTGGCAGAATCTAAGCCGTTCCTCCGCACGCAAATACGTCTAATTCCACGTCTGCAGCCCTTTCATTGAGACCCTTGGGTGAAAAAGTTTGAAGTCGATATTGCCAAAACAACTCCTTCCTACGAAGTAATAATAATAATAATAATAATAATAATAATAATAATAATAATAATAATAATAATAATAATAATAATAATAATAATATTAATAATGATAATAACAATAATAAGAATAATGAAGGACATACTCAGACAAGAATATTTACGTAGAGTTAAGAAGATTTTGAGATCCAAATTGAATGCAGGAAATATATTACAAGCGATCAATTCAAGGGCAGCATCACTATTACGTTATGGGGCTGGAGTCATTGATAGGAGAAAAGATAAAGTTAAGTATATGGATAGGAATACCAGAAAGTTGTTCACAATACACAGTTGTTGTATAAAAGTTGTTTAAAAGCGTCACACGTGGTGATCCTCAGGGGTCAGTCTTAGGGCCTCTATTATCTAACATCTACATTAATGATCTTTTACTCTTTATTCAAAACCCGGATATATGTAACTATGCAGAGGATACTACAATCTATACCTGCGATAAGAACCTGAACAATATAANAGAAATAATAATAATAATAATAATAATAATAATAATAATAATAATAATAATAATAATAATAATAATAATAATAATAATAATAATAATAATAATAATAATAATAATAATAATAATAATAATAATAATAATAATATTAATAATGATAATAACAATAATAAGAATAATGAAGGACATACTCAGACAAGAATATTTACGTAGAGTTAAGAAGATTTTGAGATCCAAATTGAATGCAGGAAATATATTACAAGCGATCAATTCAAGGGCAGCATCACTATTACGTTATGGGGCTGGAGTCATTGATAGGAGAAAAGATAAAGTTAAGTATATGGATAGGAATACCAGAAAGTTGTTCACAATACACAGTTGTTGTATAAAAGTTGTTTAAAAGCGTCACACGTGGTGATCCTCAGGGGTCAGTCTTAGGGCCTCTATTATCTAACATCTACATTAATGATCTTTTACTCTTTATTCAAAACCCGGATATATGTAACTATGCAGAGGATACTACAATCTATACCTGCGATAAGAACCTGAACAATATAACTCATAGGCTTGAAAATGATTGTAGTGCAGCTTTAGAATGGTTTGCCGACAACTTCATGAAATTAAATGCAGCTAAATGCCATCTTTTGGTTCTTGGGCAGAGTTGTGATGATCCTGTCACTGTTAGGATTGGAAATGCTGATATTGTAAATAGCTCTGAAGAGAAGCTACTTGGAGTTCAAATTGATAGCAAACTTTCTTTCGATAATCATGTTTCTAAATTGTGCCAAAAGGCTAGCAATAAGCTATACGCACTTGCTCGCATATCCCCATATATGGATCAGAGCAAGCTAAGAACCCTCATGAGGCCTTTTATTATCAGTCAGTTTCAGTACTGTCCTTTAATCTGGATGTTTTACAGCAGGCAGCTCAACAAAAAGATTAACAAAATACAGGAAAGGGCTCTGAGAATTACTTACAAGGATGCCGAATCTACTTATAGTGAGCTATTAGAGAAGGACTGTGCCGTTACTATTCATACAAAGAACTTGCAATTACTTATGACGGAGATTTATAAAACTAAAAATGGGTTAAACCCTTCGTTTATGCAGGAAATCTTTTGTGAAAATACAATTCACTACAATTTACGTAATAATNTTACCAACTGACAAAGGGATTCTGAATTCCGTATTGTTGGTGGACCACCAACAATACGGAATTCAGAATTCCCTTTGTCAGTTTAAAACAAAGATAAAAAATAGGTACGGAGAAAATTGTCCATGTAGATTATGCCGCATGTTTATACCGAATTTGGGCTTTTTATGATAAAAAGTTTTAGATATCTGCTTTTTACTTTATACTTTTGATGACATGTAAATATTTTATCCATTTTTCTCTTTTGTAATATTTGTATTTTAAAGTTTTTAAAGTTGGAATTAATTAGCTATATAATTTAGCTATTCTGTTACAGCAATCCAACGTTAAATAAATTGATCATAATAATAAAACATGGGGCGGCGTCCTGCCGGCGACTTATAACTGAATCTTTTGTATTCTCTGGGTCAGGTGACTATCGTAAGCCAATCAAATGGAATAATTGATTCTATATTCAAAGAGCCTGCTGACCGGGATAGGGCTGACGGCGACCTGCCGGTGACATGTCGCCGATGGGTCGCCACAGGGCCGTCGCGAGGCGAGCGAAGGGGGGTGTAGGGGGTGTGACACCCCCCTGGAAAAAAGGCTGTCGGCAAATGAAGCTCGAGCTAGCATTTGTCGGCAAATTTCCTTCTGAAAGTAGGAAGCCCCAATCCTGTTAATCTTCGGAACATTGTTGTTACGAGACTTTCAGACTGTAAATCACGATTGCTGTTACAGTTTTAAACGACAAGAAACCTTTTCAGGCGGATAATGGCCAATCTTATCGTAGCAGATACGAAATTTTTTTGCTCACCCGTTATTTTCAATTTGTTCAGCTTGCTTTTTTCACTATCTGTCCTTTGGAATCTTTTATTCTCAATATTTCGTACTGCAAACATCATTAAAGTTGCAGTGTCTCTGCCTCCAATACCATCACAGTAGTGGTAGACATTTTTTGATGAAAAAATGTGTTACGTCGTTGGTGACTGGTGCCGACTGGCGAGGCCAAGATGATAGAGTATTCGAGAAACAAAATTTTACCATAAGTCAAATCAATCTGAAAAATCTTAAAAAAAGTAACGGCAAGCTATCATCAATTGGATTTTACTGCGGAGATCAAAGTAGAATTTCCATGAAATTTCGTTATCTTGGCTTTATAAATTTTAATAACATGGAGATAGATGATTCTAATATGCATGTCAGGCGAACTTGTAGAAATCGTTAAATTGGTAGGAAATCGGTAAAGTTAGTTCTTTTACCATAAAAATGAAGGACAAAATGTGCGACGATGGACATGATTTTCATTTAATTTTTCGTTCACTTGATATCTCTCGAGATCTCTCCAATACAGACATTTTCCCATTAAAAGAAGACAAATCAATATATTTACTGTAGTGCTGTTGCAGTTGTTGTATATATAATTAGGTCTGATTTTCACACGAGCACATGTGTTTAGTAAGCAATGAGAGCCGGTGCTCACGATTCTATACTGGCGACAAGCATGCGAAGTTGATTCAGTTGTATTTTTTGTCATTGTTGGGAATTCACAGTATTTTGGAAATGACCATGCCCAACAACCACGCCCTTTGTCGGCAAATTTATAGCTCACACCCCCCTTCCTCAACTTCTTTCGCGACGGCCCTGGGTCGCCGGCATTTCAACTTTTGCTACGCAGTAGTATTATTATTGTTATTATCGATTTATTTAAAGTAGGCATACATACAAAATAGCTATAAAATAAAAGCTAATTCAAGCCTACTATCTAAAAAAGTAAAATTGTTTAAAAAAAAGAAAAAATATAATACAGAATACTTGGCAACAGATTTGTACAATATTTTCAATGTTCCAATTTTTACAATGTTTTCTTTTTTTATATTTACCCACAGTGCATCAAATTTCTATCCGCTCAAAAACCTAACCTGACCCACGAAAGGTCTACATAGTCTACAATTGCATCCCTTTCTTTTCCAGATTTTGATTTTCCTTTTAAAGCAGGAGAGGGTATCTGATTGTTTTATGTCATTGGGAAGTGCCTGCAATAATCTACACCCAAGAAACGATATCGTCCCCAAGCCATAGCACGTAGTACGCGCTTGTGGCAATAGTAGATGATGGCAGCTTCTTAACCCATACGGACTGTGTTTTTCGACGAAGACCTCTTTCATGTTTGACTATAGTGACGCCGGTGGGTCGCCGTCAGGTTGAAATTATATGAGAACCAAGCCTGCGTGCAGACTTTTTGGTTACTGGGGAGGAGGGGAAAGAAAGGAACTACAAAGTCTGCGCAACGCCGTGAATTTTCTTGTTTTCAAATTTTCAATGTGATTGCGCAAGCGAGATGCCCTTTGTTTTCTTTTGTTAGGATAGCCAATCAGTATCGAGTCCTCAAATCCCAGGACCCAATAGATTTAACGAAAGACAGTCTGTATTGTCTTTTTTACAAAGCGAGAAAAAGTTCATTGTCATCAAAGTACTCCGTAGTGGAACAAAATGGCGGATCGCGAAGGGAAGCAGCCCGGAAGCAGATAAGATTATCGTGTAAACATGTTAAAGATTGGGATGAATCGAAGTTTCAGAGTGGCCTAAATCATGTCCAACGCATTTTTAAGATCCATCGGATCCTTGATGAGCAGAAAATTGTGATGAAGAAATTTCTTCAAGGAAGCAACGTGNNNCTCGTCAACCATCAGCCATGATTCTTTGACCTTTACCCGGTATACAGTAAATCCCCGCGTATAAGAACCTACTTTTTTTAAAAGCCAGGCTGAGTTCGGTTCTTATCTAGGTGCTAATGTTAATTTCAGGGTATAAAGCTTCTTAACCCTATCTGGACCTGGCTTTTCTGATCATCCTCAGGCCGGGGGGGCCAAATTAGCCCCCCTCAGAACTCCGAATTGACAAGGGCTAGAAGAAAGAAAATTGACCACCTTTCATTTCACTCTAATTGTTGTATATTCGATGACGTCATCATTTTTCTTTGTTTTAGGTCAAAAACAGTACAATTACAGATTTGACTGTAAATAAAATCTCACTCAAGAGAAATACTATGCTCATTTTCACTGCAATTGATAGATAAAATATCAAAATCTCATAAAAACATAATTTTTTGAAAAATAATGAACTTTGTAAACCTATATTTATTACATAAATTTATTATATATATGACGTCATCAATGACGTCATTTCTTAGAAAAACAATAAAATTAAGTTTTTTCCATATTCTCTTATTAATTCACGGTTGAACTGAAAATTTCATCCAGTTACCTTACTTCTGTGAAGAATTATCTTAGTTTGAAGTTATAAAGGGTTTGACTATCAAACAAACAAGATATTAAAACTACTCTCTCAGAAAATTATTATATTTCCAAAACTACATGAGATATCTTGAAAAAATTTCGATCGAAGATGCTAAATAGATAGTAAGGAAAAGTCACAAAAAATGATAAGCCTAAAACTTAGCAAAACAAAATTACCGAGACAAACATGGCGGGGGGGGGGCTAACTCAGCCCCCCGGTCCAGATAGGGTTAAAGGTTCCTATTTGAAGGGTCCCTTGTTTGAACCTCTTAGGGGCTATCACCAAGAGATTTTCAGCGCTGTTATTTGTTTTCGCAATGTTATTAAGGACCAAGTAACTAATTCTCGGCTTCCTAATAGCAGAGGAGGAGGTTCCGATTTCAACAGCCAACTGGGACAAAAACGAACTTAATAAGGACAATGAAAAATTCAACTTTATTACCTTGTCATAAGAACATAATTTTCTATCAAACTGAAACAGGCTCCTAATTACGAGGAGCATAATTTAGGAAAAGCAGCCTGTATGTTCTTATTTTTGTAGGTTCTTATATGCGGGGATTTACTGTATGAAAAAACTTTCAAAAAATCAAAATGACTTAGAATATCAGGGACAATTAGAAAACAGTTATTATATTATAATAAACTGACTTGTATCCCTGTGTAAATAAGTTTGAGATAAAAACTGAAACTTACTACTATAACATGATACATACCTAGAGCATGGATGATTTCGTGCCTAATCAAAGACGGAGACCCCAGACAATAAGTTGCAAGGCTGACGTCTGTTGTCGTACCAAGTCTTCGGCCAATTTTAGAATAGCATCTGAAAAACAATATCTTATTTAAGTATCTTATACTAGGTATTGCAAAAAGGTCTCACTGCTTAAAAAATCTCCAAATTTTGACTACAATGCTTAACTTATCTTCAAAAAAATTTTGACAAATAAAGTAGATGAAGGACCAAATTCTTTTCCTAGGCATAGCTGATCTTGTGATTGGTTTAAAACTTAGCGAATTTAGCTCTTTCTAATGCTGTCTGGTTTTGAAGCATACTGCAAATGCATCGATGATTACCAGATAAGTTTCTTCGTGACTATCAAGCTTCTAATTTGGTCATAAATGTTAGAAGAAACACACACTGACATTGGAGACTTGACTCTTAAGCAAGATTTAAAATGTTGCTTGCATGGTATAGCTCAGAATAAGGTTTCTCAATGTGTCATTTTATACCCTTATAAAATGAAACTGTATCATCTTTAAATATATTTGGATCATCGATAAAACCATAGTTGACAAAACAGATCGAAAATTAAATTTTATGGTAGGTTTGATAATTGAGTCTGGGTGATTTTATAAACGGGTACTTTTTTGGGAGACCTGGTATGTTATATCAGAACAATGGGAATCTGAGGTCTTTGGCATGGAGATACGATTTAAATAGCAAAATGATCAGTTTTACTAAGTTGTCTAAAAGGCTGGAGAAAGTCTGAAATTGTAGGCCAACACCGGCCAACATATCAGGACAAAAGTGCTTATGCACGAAAACTATCTATTCATGCATTAAGGTCCCATTAAAGTTGACATTCTATAAATGCCTAAGCTTTGTCCCCATGTCTAAGTTAGAACTTTATTTATACAGGGTTTTTAAAAAATACGGAACCCATTTGTTTTCTATTTTCTTCAGAAAATAAAGATATTTGA
>REGM01000901.1:0-12233 GCA_004194415.1 Aurelia aurita | reverse complement strand
TTTGAAATGCAAAAGTCAGAGCAATGTTGTTTCAACATCGTATCAACTTTCAAATCCTAACTCTGAAATTGTGTCAGAACATTTATGTTGATGAAACGTTGGTGAAATGTTGAGAATGGAGTTTGTAGTCAGTTTTGAAATGCAAGCGTCAAAGCAATGTTGTTTCAACGTCGTATCAACTTTGAAATTCTAACTCTGAAATTGTGTCAGAACATTTATGTTGATGAAACGTTGGTGAAATGTTGAGAATGGAATTTGTCGTCAGTTTTGAAATGCAAAAGTCAGAGCAATGTTGTTTCAACATCGTATCAACTTTCAAATTCTAACTCTGAAATTGTGTCAGAACATTTATGTTGATGAAACGTTGGTGAAATGTTGAGAATGGAATTTGTCGTCAGTTTTGAAATGCAAACGTCAGAGCAATGTTGTTTTAACGTCATATCAACTTTGAAATTTTAACTCTTGAAATTGTGTCAGAACATTTATGTTGATGAAACGTTGGTGAAATGTTGAGAATGGAATTTGTCGTCAGTTTTGAAATGTTGTTTTAAAGTAGTATCAACTTTGAAATTCTAACTCTGAAATTGTGTCAGAAAATTTATGTTTATGGAACATTGATATCTAGTTGATCAGCGTTGAAACCCGTATTTCAACCAGAAGCTAATGTTGAATCAACTTGACTGTGCCCATCGAGGAGCCTTTCCGGCATACTTTCGAGCAGTTCTCAATGAATAATATCCAACACATTCTGCTCTGTAGTTTAACAGACAGAGGTATCTTTTTGTACCACCCATTACATTTTTAAAACTTATGCGACAGTGTTCATGTCTCCAATTAAGCGAATACAAATTTTTGGGCGCCAGTTTTAAAGGAATAAGCAAGCGTAGAAATCGTTTTTTATCTTCTCCAAATACTTAGTCAAATAAGCTAAGATTTACATTGTAAGCCAGGTTTTACTTTTAATGCATTAAGATTATCCTGCATGTAAAGACAAGACATTCCTATAGTAGCAATCTGCCATTTTTCTTCTATTTGTCAGATTTGATACCATTTTAAATCTTTTTTGTTTCAGGATGAAAAGAATTGAGATTCAGTGATCAGCCAGTTTCCTGGAACAGCGCACCACAGAGGGAGCTCATTTTTATTCAAAATCACTGTCAGCAGCTGCAGTAGTAGAGGTGATGCGAGAGAGGTGCTAACAACACCTTGACGTACTGGTAAGTATTATTTTGAAATTTCATCAAATTTTATAATATCTGTAGAAATTTGCAAAATATTGCATTATTTTGTTGGTCATGGCTTATTTTGTACTGCTGTTCTGGTAAACGAGAGTGACTTGCTCAGAGAAGGTCATAGAGCTCACATCGCAAATAGTTTTCACAAGGAGGTTATGTGGGAGGGTCCTGAGGAGGTGAAAGGGGAACTGGACTGACTTGAAATCATGCAATGAATCTGGGCTTCAATGCACTGGGTGGCACTGAGATTTGATTGACGTTGACTGTGAAGAACAACAGCACTAACATGACTGGAAAAGGGCTTTTGATCATCGTCTGTACATCAACGAAAAATTGACTGGGATTTTCCCAAAACATATGGCTGGTGGAATGGGCTGAAGGACTCCCTGCAGCACCCTCTATACGTCCCTTATTTTCCTGTTTATAGCTTTCTTTGCAGAGGTACTACCTCAAGCCACATAACTACATTATTTTTTGTTCATCTAAAAGCAAGAGCCATCTTAAAGATGACTCTGGCCTTCTTTGCGAGATCCTGAGCTATTGCTAAAAAAAAGCCTGGAATCTTCCCGACACCCGATATACAGCATTCAATAGGGACAACCTTCCTTCGAATTCTTCCTTGAGCTATTTTTCACCATTTCTATCAGATTCCATAATAAACTGAAAAGAGAAGAGGTGAGAGCCATCATGCTTCTAGTAAGGGATTCTCGAACTGTTCAGGTAGTATGTTAACTTTGCAATCTATCCGGAGAGATGTTAAATGGATGCGCCGAGGGCACGTCAGCTTTTAAGTCTGTTAAGAATCTGTGTCAAATCAGCAAATGACATAGTGTAAGCGTCACTATACTATTGCTGATGTGCAGATTCATGTAAGAGAAACCGCTTTTTTGCAAATACTAGCGCTTTAAAGAACGTCACCATGAAAATTGAAATTATACATCCACCCCAGAAGCAGAGTACAAACAGAGTACAAACATGTGGGGACACGCTGTCCTAGAACAAAACGATGTGTAGTGTGTGCTAAAGCCTGCTTTACATATGATTGTTCCTGTGGTTCCCGTCGCTGGTAATTTTTTCAGCGGCACGAACGACGCGAACGACAGGAGCGATCGAATGGTTTCGAATGGCGCTGGGATCGCTAACTTTTTGAAAAGTGGCTTCCATTTAAAAAATTCGATCGCTGGCAGTCGCTTGCGTCGCTGAGATAGAAATTTTTCTATCTCAATGACAGGGTGTCGCTCGCGTCGCTACGATCGCTGGCGGAAAAAAGTGATAGTTCCCATCAAATTGTTCGTGACGCTACGGTCGCTGGTACGTTTTTTTCAGCGACGGGAGTGACGGGAATGACACGAACGATCATATGGAAACCAGGCTTAATATAGTCTGAGAAGAGCAACCCGCTCTCGGTCTTTGTTCAACGTCCGAGGCTATTCATACAGACGGCATGACGTCACCGCAGCGTTGAAAATACGACGCCATCTTGTTTTGGGGTAAATCTTCAGAAAATTTCTATACGTTTCTATAGGAAATGTGCAAAAAGTTGCATAAAATTGCTCCTCTATCCTACCACGCGATAGTGAATAGGGAAAGGATAGGTAGCAATTGTTCGTCAGACCTAAACCTATGAAATAATTGCACGAACATGCTGCTTTTAAAAGCAAAACAAAAATTTAGGCCAAGAAAGCTGTGAGAAACTTGCCTTTGCGACGATAATTTCGTAATCAGCACAACAAGCTCCGTCGGCTGTAAGTTGCTCGTCGCTTCTTCAAAGTCAACCTTCCTTTTGGACATTCGCCTATCTATCTGCTAAAGTTTTTGAACGATTTGAACAGCTTCCAAGCTTCTTGAATTTATTTATTGCGATAAATAAACGAGACACTCTCAAAATCCCAGTGCGACGCTATACTTTGTAATGGCTTCATTTACCCCAACTCGGATTTTCGAGCGCGAATTTGTCAAGTCACGTGACATGTCGTCTGTATGAATGTTATTGTTAGAAACCGGGGTAGAAACTTTACTGTGCGCCAGATTAAAGATTAACATTGTTGCTCTATGCGGTAAAGTTCTTTGATGTCGGCTTCAACTTTGCAAACAGTTAAGTTTAGTATCACCAGGAATTACAGTCGTCTCTCAATAGTCAAGATATTATCAGATAAACTATACTATTACATGCGTTCAACAGAGTTCTAATCGCTAATATTCTGAAGACTGAACAGTTCAAGGATTGATCCAACAGAAGCCTCTTTTGCAAGAAAGATAATGGAATTTTACGCACTTACAAGGATTTTTGCACAAGAAATTAACAATTTGACCTGTAGTCTGTCTCAAATTATGTCACGTGAAAATTCTCGTGAATAACACAAATTGAATTGGTTTGCATGAGTGATTTTGAGTTATCGCAAATTTTGGCTGACATTTGAGACAGGTTTAATTGGAAAACCACCCCTCCTTCCCTCCTCCGTGGAGAGAGCAAGCCAGGTTTCTGGTCATCTTTTCTAACTTACCTTATTACATTTCTAGCTCAACAAGCGGCCGTAGAACGTTTTTTTTACAGTTGGTAATTGCTTTGTACTTGCACGCATAAACAAAGGCAAATTTTGCAACAATAGCACCAGCTGCTCCCGATATCGACACCCCCATTTCAAAGCGATTAACGCTCGAAGACCAGCGGGATCATCTTCAGCTAATAATCAAAACAAAAGTAGCCGCTAACGATGCCCTGAAACCAGTATGGCAAACGATCGCGTTGTGCAAGAGAAGAGCGGTTTTAGGTGAAGTCACGAATATATATCGAAAGAAGAAGGACAGATCTAAACTTTATGTATCTGTACTTGAAGTATTTTATGTATCTAATTCAGAAGCTGGGCAATGAGTGTTTCATTTACACCATATACATACGAGACTTGTAAAGTCTTCTGAATAGTTTCTGGATTATATAAATAAATTCCGCGAGACAGATGTTTAGTTCTGTCCTTCGTTTTTTTATATATATTTGTGACTTCACTTATAATCCCCTTTTCGCTTGCACAACGTGATAGTTTGCCATGTGTTGCTTTCAGGGCAACTTTGCGGCTTCATTTGTTTTGATTTGTTGTTTCAGAAAATTCCCTTTATTTGTCTTCGAGCGCTAATCGCTGTGAAATTGGGTGTCGGTCGAAAGCAACTGATGCTAATTTTACAAAATATGCCCTTGTTTTACTCGCATATCAATCATGGAAACTGATACCATTGGTATAAAATCTTGTTAAGGCAAGATAATGTAGAACCATGTGTGAAACGAATTTGCCTCGATTCTCGAGTATACCTTTCCCTGTTTAGAACAGCACATCATCTACCTGGTAACTTTTATTAAAAATCTGACCAATGGAATTATAAAACATAATAAAAAATGTTATCAAAATTTAATTGAATACAATGCAGGATTTGTATCCCATTCACACAAACAAGTTAAGCTAAACCAGGTTATCAAATATTGAATTCTAATTGGTCAATCCCCATAAAATCGAATTCATTTCATTGGTTGAAGTTTTAGGAGAATCTAGGCATATAAAGTGGTTCAAGCAACTTGCAGTCAAATTGTAGCCAATCAGATATCATTATTTCCTGTGGACATAGATCAGTTACCAAAATATGGTTCGGCACGTGTCAAGGTCTATTGTCTTCGTACAAGGGTGTCCCAAAAAAGTTGTGCCTCATTTGTGCAGCTGCTGTGGAGGAGCCCCCCCGGTACTACAAGGGTCCAAAAAGCCCGGTATTAATAGGGTTAACCAAAATAGACAAATAAAACCTATTAACAAACAAATAAATATAACATGATATATAACTGTATCGGAATTGAACACTCTGAAGCTGATTTCACATCTGACACTTGAAGCATTTTTCAGTGCTGCTAAACAAGACTCAAGGTTGCCCAAGTAGGGCTTGTGTGTCCCGAAACGGAGGCCTTAAATGGGCAGCGTTAAAAAAGTGTACATTTAGCTTGAGAGATGATAGAAAGCTTTGTTAAAAAGTAATCGGAAGTTTACGAAACCACGACGGCAACTACCGCAATGTTACATTGTTTCAGGACTTTGGCTTCAATAGATTCCTTGTTTTTCCCGCGAAATCGCTTCCCTTGACAGATGATGAAGTTGCCTTTTTCAATTTCTCAACTTGGAAATCCTATTTTGTCGTTCTGAACTTCAAATCTAGGCCTCCCAAGTGAAATCTTATTCATTTTAAAGGTAGCGTGTACAGGCGTTGCCGTCCTCGTTCTGACGTTCTGGATGGCGCTGCCGTCCTCGTTCGTAAACTGTCTGATATAACACTAGGTAGGAAAAAACTATGCAACCTAATCGAAGAAAACTTAATAGAATTGGCAAATCTCCGGTTCAATAACTTGTGAACATCATTCAAAGCTTAGCACATTAACAGCTTGACCAGGTTTCTACGATGTGTTCGCAAATCAAGCATGCAATATTGTTTTAACGTCATATCAACTTTGAAATTTTAACTCTTGAAATTGTGTCAGAACATTAATGTTGATGAAACGTTGGTGAAATGTTGAGAATGGAATTTGTCGTCAGTTTTGAAATGTTGTTTTAAAGTAGTATCAACTTTGAAATTCTAACTCTGAAATTGTGTCAGAAAATTTATGTTTATGGAACATTGATATCTAGTTGATCAGCGTTGAAACCCGTATTTCAACCAGAAGCTAATGTTGAATCAACTTGACTGTGCCCATCGAGGAGCCTTTCAGGCATACTTTCGAGCAGTTCTCAATGAATAATATCCAACACATTCTGCTCTGTAGTTTAACAGACAGAGGTATCTTTTTGTACCACCAATTACATCTTTAAAACTTATGTAACAGTGTTCATGTCTCCAATTAAGCGAATACAAATTTTTGGGCGCCAGTTTTAAAGGAATAAGCAAGCGTAGAAATCGTTTTTTATCTTCTCCAAATACTTAGTCAAATAAGCTAAGATTTACATTGTAAGCCAGGTTTTACTTTTAATGCATTAAGATTATCCTGAAGGTAAAGACAAGACATTCCTATAGTAGCAATTTGCCATTTTTCTTCTATTTGTCAGATTTGATACCATTTTAAATCTTTTTTGTTTCAGGATGAAAAGAATTGAGATTCAGTGATCAGCCAGTTTCCTGGAACAGCGCACCACAGAGGGAGCTCATTTTTATTCAAAATCACTGTCAGCAGCTGCAGTAGTTGAGGTGGTGCGAGAGAGGTGCTAACAACACTTGACGTACTGGTAAGTATTATTTTGAAATTTCATCAAATTTTATATCATCTGCAGAAATTTGCAAATTATTGCATTATTTTGTTGGTCATAGCTTATTTTGTACTGCTGTTCTGGTAAACGAGAGTGACTTGCTCAGAGAAGGTCATAGAGCTCACATCGCAATTAGTTTTCATAAGGAGGTTATGTGGGAGGGTCCTGAGGAGGTGAAAGGGGAACTGGGAACTGGACTGACTTGAAATCATGCAATGAGTCTGGGCTTCAATACACTGGGTGGCACTGAGATTTGATTGACGTTGACTGTGAGCAACAACAGCACTAACAAGACTGGAAAAGGGCTTTTGATCATCGTCTGTATATCAGCGAAAAATTGACTGGGGTTTTCCCAAAACATATATAGCTGGTAAAATGGGCTGAAGGACTCCCTGCAGCACCCTCTATACAGCCCTTATTTTCTATTGTATAGCTTTCTTTGCTGAGATACTACATCAAGCCACATAACTACATTATTTTTCGTTCATCTAAAAGCAAGAGCCATCTTAGAGATGACTCTGGCCTTCTTTGCGAGATCCTGAGCTTTTGCTAAACAAAAAGCCTGGAATCTTCCAGATACCCGATATACAGCATTCAAAAGGGACAACCTTCCTTCCAGTTCTTCCTTGAGCTATTTTTCGCCATTTCTATCAGATTCCATAATATACTGAAAAGAGAAGAGGTGAGAGCCATCATGCTTCTAGTAAGGGATTCTCGAACTGTTCAGGTAGTATGTTAACTTTGCAATCTATCCGGAGAGATGTTAAATGGATGCGCCGAGGGCACGTCAGCTTTTAAGTCTGTTAAGAATCTGTGTCAAATCAGCAAATGACATAGTGTAAGCGTCACTATACTATTGCTGATGTGCAGATTTATGTAAGAGAAACCGCTTTTTTGCAAATACTAACGCTTTAACCCTAATCCATATGGGGGGGGGTGGATTCCACCCCCCCTCAAGGTTTTATTTGCCACGTTTTTAAACGACATCAGCTATGTCCCCCAGTCTCCCTGACTTTTACTAATTATCTATTAGCTACATTTTGATGAAAAAAATTTTGAACAATAGGACTTACAGGTCACGTGACATGCCCTTATTTGGAAGCAGGTAACAGAAAAATTGTTGTTTTCAATGATTTAAATGGTAACATTTGCTTAAATTATGAAGTATTATATATCAAACAAATCAGCAAACAAAGGGCTTTAATTTGATACCGGAATTTATGGAATTTGATGACGTCAGCATTTTTTTACTATGACGTCATTTTGGCAGCCATTTTGGACTAATTAGCAAATTTTTTTAATATTTTCCACCTTTTTCCATTAGAAACACTCCAATGATGCATTTGTGATGGATTATCACCATATTGCCGCTTCTTTTTGTATATTTTTATATTGAACAAGTTTATAACATAAATTACGTCATCAGAATTGAATAATTTTTACTAAAATAACATTCCAAAATCGCTATTTACAATAAAACAACATTTTTCAGCAAGTATTCTGACAAACTAGACCAAAAACCGCATAAATTTCATGCAAAATCTTCTTTAAACTCAAATTTATGTTGAGAACCTGATTTTCGTCAATTTTCAACTTTATGACGTCATTGTGACGTCATAGGGTGTGGCAACCACACCCAAATTGTGCTACATGTTGCCAATTACCTGCTCTATAACTGTGCCAAGTTATATTGGATTCTGATTAGTCTAAGGCTGTTTTCAGAGGGGGGTGGAATCCACCCCCCCCCCATAAATGGTAGCTTGAAAAAAGCCCATATGGATTAGGGTTAAATACAATACAAAAGTACTAAACAGATATTACAGCTGTACTAGTTCAAAATGTTTGAGAAAGATCATTGATTATGGTTTTCTAAACTAATGCGTTTGGTGTAGATGTCGTGAAGAAATTCAGAGAATGTTTGTAGAAGAAGTTCATCTTCACTAGACATTGAATATATAAGCTTCTGTTGATCAGTAGTTATACTATTGAAATTGGGGCTGACGTTTTGAGTAACACTGTACGTTCAGAGACATACTTTTGGCATGACAGGATGAAGTGTGTCTCGTTTTCCACTATGTTTTGGTTGGATTTGCAGAATCTTTTGTCTCTTCCTAAGAGGGGCCTGAAATGCCTTCCTTTTCTATATCAAGACAGTGGTCGCTAAAGCGTAATTTTGAAAGTATTCGTCTGTGTTATCTGTTGGTAATTAGGGAGAAATAATGTCATATGTAATTCGATACTTGCATGTTTTATATAATAAAGCTTTTGAGCCGTCATTTAAGTAATTTTTCCACTTCATGTTATGATTGTGTGTAAGGGCTTCATTCGTAGCATGCTTTGAGAGCAGGGCAATGGAGTCAGTATTTAGGCCATCTTTTTTGAGGCCATTATATCTATCAAGATGTAGCAAGACATTATATCAAGATTCTGAAACAACTTCTCACGAACAAGGATGTGGGGGATGTGACCTCCAAGCTAAAGTTATATTGGTGTTTCTATATTTCTACGGCGGGTCCTAAATAGCAACCGAAGGAGGTGTACTCTAAAATCATATTTTCGTTGATAATTAATTTACTTGGAATTTCAACAACTGGATATATCCATAAAGATAATCATTATGAAATTACGCATCAAATAATGTATGGGTTTGCAGTTATTCTCTCACGGTACGGACCAACGGAGAGAAAACCCAAAAAGGTTGCAGCGAGGATCGGCAGTAAAATTGAAGAGACTAAAAGCGAGTTTAGAAAATTCGCTATCCCAATTTTAAAGGGAATCAGCATTGGTATATTGAGTGGCCGCTATAAATAGGCTAAATAAACTGCATGCACGCCCATTGTTTATTTAGCTGCACAATGAAACGGCACGTACCAAGAGTATAAAATAAGGTACGATATTTCACCGCTTGGCCCTGGCCAGCTTTAACTAATTCAATCCCCTTTAACCCGTTTATGCTCTTTTATGGACAAAGCTTAATTAAATGAAACAACTTACTCAATGATGGGTGCAAGACGTATGGAATAATCCTTGTCCTCCAAATTCTTCTTCTGTCTCTTATAGCATTTCTCTTTTCATTTCCATTTCCAGCTTCTTGTGATAATGGCATGATGTCACCATCGATCAATCNAAAGTCAACCTTCCTTTTGGACATTCGCCTATCTATCTGCTAAAGTTTTTGAACGATTTGAACAGCTTCCAAGCTTCTTGAATTTATTTATTGCAATAAATAAACGAGACACTCTCAAAATCCCAGTGCGACGCTATACTTTGTAATGGCTTCATTTACCCCAACTCGGATTTTCGAGCGCGAATTTGTCAAGTCACGTGACATGTCGTCTGTATGAATGTTATTGTTAGAAACCGGGGTAGAAACTTTACTGTGCGCCAGATTAAAGATTAACATTGTTGCTCTATGCGGTAAAGTTCTTTGATGTCGGCTTCAGCTTTGCAAACAGTTAAGTTTAGTATCACCAGGAATTACAGTTGTCTCTCAATAGTCAAGATATTATCAGATAAACTATACTATTACATGCGTTCAACAGAGTTCTAATCGCTAATATTCTGAAGACTGAACAGTTCAAGGATTGATCCAACAGAAGCCTCTTTTGCAAGAAAGATAATGGAATTTTACGCACTTACAAGGATTTTTGCACAAGAAATTAACAATTTGACCTGTAGTCTGTCTCAAATTATGTCACGTGAAAATTCTCGTGAATAACACAAATTGAATTGGTTTGCATGAGTGATTTTGAGTTATCGCAAATTTTGGCTGACATTTGAGACAGGTTTAATTGGAAAGCCACCCCTCCTTCCCTCCTTGGAGAGAGCAAGCCAGGTTTCTAGTCATCTTTTCTAACTTACCTTATTTACATTTCTAGCTCAACAAGCGGCCGTAGAACGTTTTTTTTACAGTTGCTAATTGCTTTGTACTCGCACGCATAAACAAAGGCAAATTTTGTAACAATAGCACCAGCTGCTCCTGATATCGACACCCCCATTTCAAAGCGATAAACGCTCGAAGACCAACGGGATCATCTTCAGCTAATAATCAAAACAAAAGTAGCCGCTAACGATGCCCTGAAACCAGTATGGCAAACGATCGCGTTGTGCAAGAGAAGAGCGGTTTTAGGTGAAGTCACGAATATATATCGAAAGAAGAAGGACAGATCTAAACTTTATGTATCTGTACTTGAAGTATTCTATGTATCTAAATCAGAAGCTGGGCAATGAGTGTTTCATTTACACCATATACATACGAGACTTGTAAAGTCTTCTGAATAGTTTCTGAATTAGATAAATAAAATCCGCGAGACAGATGTTTAGATCTGTCCTTCGTTTTTTTATATATATTCGTGACTTCACTTAAAATCCCCTTTTCGCTTGCACAACGTGATAGTTTGCCATGTGTTGCTTTCAGGGCAACTTTGCGGCTTCACTTGTTTTGACTTGTTGTTTGAGAAAATTCACTTTTGTTTGTCTTCGAGCGCTAATCGCTTTGAAATTGGGTGTCGGTCGAAAGCAACTGATGCTAATTTTACAAAATATGCCCTTGTTTTACTCGCATATCAATCATGGAAACTGATACCATTGGTACAAAATCTTGTTAAGGCAAAATAATGTAGAACCATGTGTGAAACGAATTTGCCTCGATTCTCGAGTATACCTTTCCCTGTTTAGAACAGCAGATCATTTACCTGGTAACTTTTATTAAAAAACTGACCAATGTAATTATAAAACATAATACAAAATGTTATTAAAATGTAATTTAATTAAGCGTTATTAAATGTATTAAAATGTAATTGAATACAATGCAGGATTTATATCCCATTCACACTGACAAGTTAAGCTAAACCAGGTTATCAAATGTTGCGTTCTTATTGGTCAATCAAACAAATCGAATTCATTTCATTGGTTGAAATTTAAGAGGAATCTTAGCATATAAAGTGGCTCAAGCAACTTGCAGTCAAATTGTAGCCAATCAGATATCATTATTTCTTGTGGACATAGATCAGCAGTTACCAAAATATGGTTCGGCGCGTGTCAAGGTCTATTGTCTTTGTACAAGGGTGTCCCAAATAAGTTGTGCCTCATTTGTGCGGCTGCTGTGGAGGAGCTGTAACTTCTATTGTCTCGTTGTTAGCACTGTTGCATAAAATATACTTCAACTTAGATTTTGAGACCTTGTTTTTGCTAATTGGACATGTGGTTGCTGATTTATGGCGCAAGAAAGTCAAAAAAGCGAAAACTTCAAAAACAGCACTTTCTTTGTTCTCTAGAAATGCCAAAATCAAGTCAATACTGCAAGCAAGAGTTCTAGAGCTGTATTAGAATTTTGTCTACAGTTGATAAAGGGTTAATTGTATTGTTTACTGATAACACAACACCATTAACCCATTGCAAAATGCATAAAAAATTCGAATAAAACGCTAGAATATTTTCTTGCAATATTTACTTGATTTTGATATTATTGGAGAACAAAGAAAGTGCTGTTTTTGATGTTTTCACTTGTTTGACTTTCCTGCGCCATAAATCAGTAACCATTTGTGTAATTGGCTAAAATAAGGTATCAAATTTTAAGTTGAAGCCCATCCTATGCAACCGTACCAAACACGAGACAATAGAAGTTACAGCTCCTCCACAGCAGCCGCAAAAATGGGGCACAATTTTTTTGGGACACCCTGTACCGCTATTTTTATCAAAGGCTTATATATGCTTATACCCCATTCCC
>REGM01000899.1:0-15474 GCA_004194415.1 Aurelia aurita | reverse complement strand
CCAACTCTCTGTAATTCCAGGCTAAAGGAATCGCGAGATGTGGTCACATCGAGAGGAAGGACCAGGCCATTGCTTCGATAAGCTTAGCTTCTCAGTGTCCTAAAAACTACCTTCGGATGCTAGGTAGCAATATAGAAAAAAAAATGCTTGACAATGCTAGAGCTATAATTTTAAACTGCATTTTGTGCCATGTTTTACACTCTATTCTCCTTGAAAGATCAATGTTAGTTGCAAGGGACTATTTATTACCTTTGATGCAAATAGAGATAAAAGGGAGAAAGATATTTTGCTTAAATTTATTAGTTAACATGAAATAGCAACTCACCCTAAACTGTTAAAATATATCATGAACTGATTAATTAACGAGCTGGGCAGGTTTAAATCTTATTTACAAACTAGGAAGGTCCTACACCACACAACAATAGTTAAAATGTTCATTCATGATTCTATGCACATTTCTATGTAAAAAGCATATTTCTATGTAAAAAGCATATTTCTATGTAAAAGCATATTTCTATGTAAAAAGCATATTTCTATGTAATTGCTATGCTTTTTTCTTATCGCTGAATATATGAGATTTTCATACAAGTTTGTTGTAAATACTTCAGTTACCTTTTAACCACACAGCATAGAGAGCACCGTATGATACAATATGAATTTATCTTCCAGGCAAGAGAAATCGAAAATCTTCGTGCAGAAAATTATCAGCTGAAGTCTGAAGTAGAGCGTGGAAGTCGAATCCCTCAACGAGATGAAAATCTAGTGGGTGCTGGGACTGATGAGGTTTGGGTATAAATAATTTTTAAATAATTGTTTGTTTGTTTTTTGCTTTCTATTAAAGACCAAGTGCTGGAAACAGCAAGGAACTTAAAGGTTATATTATTTGTACTGAACAAACCAAACATTGCTGTTGATAGGTCGCATAAAAGCTGGCCTAATTTCTAGTGTTATAAAGGTAAGGGTATCCGAGAGCGAGAGGCTTCTCCGTTGTACTGAGTGTAAAATTCGTTCATGACTAGGAAAAGGACCTCTGAAGATCCCTTAAACACGAGGGACATGTTTTATAAGTCGGTGCCTAGCGCGCTAATTGGAATAAAAACAGTATTTGCTTTTCTTTGTTGGTCGATGCTTGTTTTTGATAGTTGACTGTTTTTGTTGGCTGCAGGAGAGATATGCACGATCACACCTCCTTTGGTATCGTCCTGTAACTCGTCTCGATGTGGTAATCGTATTGTTATTGCAGTTAGTGCTTTGTACTATAGTGTCAGATTAGTGTAGATTACTTCTTTGTTGTTTGTTTTGTAGTTATGTCATTATCTCATTGATCTATATAAAAAGAATGACTTCACTGCTAGAATTTGACACTTCTCCTTTGTTTCAGGTTGACACGAATAAACTGAGGGACATGTTAAAGATGCAAGTTGAAGAACAAGAAAAACTGTTCAAAGCAACCGAACAGGAAAGAATGCATTATTTAAAACTCATTGATGGTCTGAAAAATAACAGCCAGTCTATGAGGTGCGTTTTAAAGTCTTTAATTCAGTTTTATTTCCTTAAATTGAATAGCAGAGACATTTGCACTGGTTGAATACAAAGTGTAAAGTGTGTTTTGAAATATGGTAAACTTTTCATCTGTAATGAATTGTTTTCTTTTGCAGCGGTACTGCTGATTTGGATTATGAGTTGCAATCGATCAGCTCACTGCGATCCCAATATGAAGATAGTGTCCGACAGAGTGAGTCATTGCGTCATCAGTTGGAAAACGAGATCAGGTCGATGAAAGACTCAGCACAACATCCTTCATATGATAAGTCTCTATATCAAGACGAGATCAATAATTTGAAACGCAAACTAGAGGAAAGTGAGAGTTGGAACAAATCGTTGCAGATTCGTCTCGATCAATTGTTGCCTCGAGCTGGTGGAGTTGGTGCTTCTGAGGATCGTATTGATGGAGCTGGGGTGCAAGCTGTTGAAATCCAGGATGGTAGATGTATGCTTGAGGAATGCCAGCAGGTATGGTTTGTTGAAGATTGATTGCTGAGTATTCTGTGGAAATAAATATAGTTTAAACGCCACTAGAGCCACTCTTATGATTTTAAAACTTTAGACGTAAATTCTGCTACAAAGATGTTTTGATCGAACCAAAAAATCAATTAAAAAAAGCATTGGAGAGAGACCCTGAAGGAAAGCCATTTAATTTTCTCTTTACTATCAATTCCATTTCTTCCAGAATGTGAGACGTTGTTTTTTGGATTATTGCAACATTTTACTGGAACGCATATTATGTATCTGCACTGAACTAAAGTCTGTCTCAAATTAGATTTCAGATGAAAATGTCCGGGAATGAAAACAATTGGAGTGTTTTGCATGAGTATTTTTGCGTTATCGCAAATCTCATGTGACATCTAATTTGAGACAGACTTTAATGATGTGGCTAAAGTTTGCAAAACGATCACTAATAGAGGTTTTACCAAGTAGAATACGAGATTTGAATGAATGATTCTTCCTCGCTATGATGGAAAATAGACTTCGATCTTTATTGTTTAGACTTCGAATGATGAAGATTTACGAGATTGAACCGCTCGATCCACACCTCAAATCTGGTAAAGTAAAAAAGGTCTTCAGTAAGAACCCGTAAATTAGAAACCACTTTTTTCAAAACAGCCTGTTTAGAATCGTGTTAAAAGTTATAGAAGTTTCTTACACGAGGGTACCATTTCTCAACAAAATCAGCCTGAGGTTTTTTAAAAAGTGGTTTCTATTTCGAAGGTTCTTACTGTATTTAGGTTTGAAGGAGGTAGTGAGTAGTGAGAAAGTTACTACCAAATGACTATAAATTGTTATTCTGTAACCTTCACCAGTAAAGTTCTTGTAAACTTCCCATTTTCTTTCAGGAGAAAGAGGCAATGAATGTGGAGGTCAAAAGACAACAAGAGCATTGCTCTTCATTACGTCAACAATTACAACAGAAGTCACGTGATCTTGCCGATGCAACAACAACACTGACGGATTTCAAGGTTCATTATGAGAAATTCGCTCAGCTCAGAGGCAAAGAAATTGAAACGCTGACAAATAATCGTGAACATGCGAAAATAGTGATAAAAGAAATGGAGAATCAAATGCAAGCATTGCATAAAGAATTGCAGGCTTATAAACAAAAGAAACAAGATGGTAATAACAGTATGATAAAACAAATAGAGAGCATAGGCGATGTAAATGATGTCTTGAGAAAAGCTTTGGACGAGAAAACTGAGGAATGGAAAATTGCTGAGACAAAGGTATGTAGGTGTCATGTAGACTTCGTCTTAATAGTTATCGCTACTACTACCTTAATTATTACCCCCACCCCCTTCTCATCGCTGAAACTTCAAACTAGGACTCATAATTTTACATACATAAAAACTGGACTAATTTCCCCAGCTGTTAGGATTTCGTGTTGCAGAAATCATTGCAAAGTATTTTAAGGACATGTGTCGCGTTAGCAGTTGGTTAATACAGCAAACAAGTTTGTGGTGGAGTTCCATTGTTTCGTGACTTTTTGTGTCTGCTTCATGAATTTTTACTGCCGTAAAAGTTCTCCTGTGCTTTGTACTAAACAATAGAGAGAATTGTATTGCAGTAACCAATCAGCTTCATTTACCCTTAAGGTAATAACAGTAGAATATATCTGCCTCACGGTAATGATTTGTACATGCTCTGGCACTTGGCGATTTCATCCTCCCAAGTGATTTTAGGACTATTCTGGAGGTTTATTGAAGGTACTTTCTCGAGAAAACCCCTCATCAGAACGGAATGGCCGATTTCAGGCAGGTAAACGTTAAGCTTTATTTGAAGAAGTCCACTGTATTGTGATCAAGACTTTTCAAATGACCTAAATAGAAATATACTCGAAATAACTCTTCGTTTCATCTAAAAAACTGGTCGACTTGATTTAGATCATTTCAAAGCAACCACCATTATAAATGTTTGTCTTTGTTTGCTTGTAAATTCTGTCTCACATTAAATGTCATAAGCGTATTATCCAAGGCAATGACAAACAACATTAACAACAAAAGAGTTTTGCTCTCGACATTATTTTTATGAAATTATCGCAGCTCTGGCCTGACATCTAATGTTAGACAGACTCTAGTTCAGTATTTATTAGTTTTAATCGTGTGTTGTAGTATAAATGTATAATTGTATAATTGTATGTAGTTTAAGAATTGTTCATGTAATGCCGTGAGGTAGTCATAGTCTTTTTGCTCCTCGTGGTATCGTCTTTGTAGTATTGTAATGTAGTTTGTAGGTAGAGTAATCCTTAATATGTTTTTGTAATATTTTTAATGGCATATAAAAAAAAGAAAAAAAGAAGTCCACTAAGAAGCCCATTTAAAGAATGTATTTGCCAAAATTATTGTCTCGATATCCAAGGAGCAATGGCCTTTCAAACGGGGAGGCTCACCCGGTATATTTTCAGTAAATTCTTTCCATGGGTACTTTCCTTTCAAATCATTTTACTGAATTTTTCTTTCAGGCACTGGAGCAAGAAAACAAATCCAAGAAATACGAAAAAACATGCCAATTGCTGACAAACGATAAGAAGCTGCTCATGGACCAGATTCAAGAAAAGAATGGACAGCTTTCAAAACTGAAGAAAGAACTGGTTAATTTGAAAACTGAAATCGAGGGTGAGCACGACCAGAATTCAAGAAAGACTAAAGATTATAAGCTTTTGCAAGAAGAGAGAAATGAGCTACGCGAACTGAACGAAAGACTTCGTAATAAACTTGGAGAGGTTTCGAAAACGTACGAGAATTTAAAAGGCACAAATGAAAATGAGATCTTAAACCTGACAGCCGAGTTGAAGCATGCTAAGCTTATGAATGATGACTTGAAACATGATAATGATCAGGCGAATGAACTACGCGAACTGAACGAAAGACTTCGTAATAAACTTGGAGAGGTTTCAAAAACGTACGAGAATTTAAAAGGAACAAATGAAAATGAGATCTTAAACCTGACAGCCGAACTGAAGCATGCTAAGCTTATGAATGATGACTTGAAGCATGATAATGATCAGGCGAATGCGGTAAATATGCGTTTGAGAGACGAAATAAGAAATTTACAAGAAGCTTCTCGCGATCTCCAGAGATTAACAGATGATTTGAAAAGTAGTCAAAATGTCAATAAGGTTTTGCAAAGGCAATTAAATGACATGTCGAAGGCATCGGAGTTGCGGAAAAATGCACTGGAACCTGAGATCGAGACGCTTAAACGATTACTGCAGGATTTACAAAATTCGAATCGAGAGTTAGAAGAGAAAGCGCAATTTTGTCAACATCAGGCTGCTGCCTTTAAGCAAGAATATCAACGAGAGAAAAATTCATTTGATATTGAAAAAGCTGGAAATTCATCTGAAATTGAACGGCTAAAGAATGACATTCTTTTACTGAATAAAGTTAAAGTAGATTTGGAATCGAGGTTGAAAGAATTGAGTTATGGATCTGAAAGCTACAAGGCGATGATTGAAAGGTACGATATATTTTAGATACATAATTTTGGATTTAGCTCAATACAGCCCATGGGTTCAAGAAAATGATTGTATAATTTGATGAAGTGTTTGTTATCGATGGTAAGCCTGTTCGCCTGGAAATTTCAGGACGTTCTCGTTATATTCTTATTTACAAAAGGTATAAAATATATGTGTATGGGTTGTTACTGGAAGTAATGTATTTATTCCAAGTCAGTTCCTAATTTTTTCCCTAAATTGGTATACCGCTCATTGTTTGCATTTAATTTCAATTTGGTTTAATTTAGCTTGAGTAAACCTGATGACTACTATAGCAATTCATGCCAACCTTCTTTATTAGTAACTGCCAACATCGTTTGTATATTTTGGTAGCCACAAAAACGTTGTTAATAGATGTTCATGAATTATTTTGACCTCAACAGACAATTGCCTCACGAGCTGTTTGAATATAATGAAAAACTAACTGATTTGCTGTTTACGAAAAAGAGTAAAATTTTTAAAACCAAGCAAATATTTAGTTATGCATTCTGCATTCCGAACAGAGTATTTTTTCTATTTTCGCAGGCTTGAAGAAGATAATTCAACTAAGCAAAATGTAATCGGTAAGCTTGAAGAAGAATTACGTTGGAGAAACGAAGTAGCAGATAAATTTACAACGATGACACCACAGAAAAGGGTAAGCATGGTTTCGCAAACAATGCCTAACAGAATGACTCCGGAAGCGCAAGAGGAATTTGAAAACTCAATGAAAGAGGCCTTACAAAAAAGGGATGCATACATAAAAGATTTGAGAAAGCAACTTGAATTTTACAAACAGGAAAAGGAGCAAGCTGAACGGCAAATGCAAGTGACACCTAACAGAATGACCCCAGAAGCACAAAGGCAAGATAACTTTGATAATTCAATGAAGGAGGCCTTACAAAAGAGGGATGCATATATAGAAGCCTTAAGAAAGCAACTTGACTTTTACAAACAGGAAAAGGAGCATGCCGAACGGCAAAAGAAAACGAGGAATGACCAAGATATCGGCAACAACAACAACCTCATAGCCCTACATATATCAGAGATGCGTGAACTTCGAAAAGAACTTGAACAAAGCATTCGCAATAATGATGCTTTGCGAGCTCACTTAGAACATCGTTTATCAGAAGCTGAAAAGGAGGTTGAGAAATTTAAGGACCCGAACGTGAGAGGCTCGTTGCTGCGCGAGAATGACAATTTACGTGCACAAATAGCTGAGAGGGAGATGAAGATAAAAGAACTTACAATCGTGGTCGAAAAGATTCAACATGATGATCAAAGGTATACTATTTTTGTTATATTATAGGGGATCATCATTCTGTCTTCGTGATCATCATTATAAGGGAGCTCCGAAGTAAACTTCGTGAAATAAATTCTTGATATTAAAATGAAGTTAGCTCGCTTGATGATAAGTGTCACTTAAATTATATTTTTTGTAACGCGTCTGTTGTGCAGTTTTTAATTTTTCTCCTCCCTATTTTTTCAAGCCTATTTTTTACTTATTCACTGTGCTTCAAGAATTTGCTTAGGCTAACACGCCAAAGCTCTGGTTTCGTGGTTAAGGCAAATTTGTCCTTTGAATATTATTATTTCAACTCTCAAAGCACCAATATCAACAAACAAGATATCTATGTTCAAGTTGACTATCGATGTATGTTTTAAAAATGATTTCAGATTGATTCGCGCTAAATTCTCATCGTTAGGGTCGACCAAATCCGTATACTTTTTTTTGTAACACCCGGTATTCTTACAATTCACGCAAGCATTTTACAGACTGGACATCTGACAATGTGTCATTCTTGAAAGACGCTTAATGCACCTTTCACAAAACGTCTTCAGGCTGAGGCAAAGGCTGCAAGTCCCAGAGGAAGTAAGCTGAGGTATTGAAACAGAGTTGATATTACTGTTGACTAATCATGTAAAAGAGGCACACTTACAGTTCTCAAAAAGAGTAAATATATGCTTGTTTACCGGGTGACCCAAAAAAAAGTTGACGACTGAGATCGCACTTAGCTTCTTGAAATCAAAAGCTATTGTTACATCCTTTGTATTGACCAAGCAACATCTCAAAATGTAGCTGGGCTTTCGAACTAAATGCTGATAGAAACGTTTTGTTGATAATGTTTGGCTCAGTAAGCAAGGCGTGATGTAGCTCGTGAAGTTTTTTTTTGGGTCACCCGATCGTATTGACTTTTTATCCAAAACTGTCTATTACTTTGTTGCCTAACATTTTATATCTAATTTGCATTTCAGGTCTACGGGTCTTATGCTTCAAAAAGACAATCAGATCAAACAGCTGCAGATAAAGTTAGAGAAGAGGAACACGGAGTTCGAACGAATGCAAATGTTTGCACCCCAAGAGACCAGTTCTACATTAACTTCTCCTATCCAGTCAATGGCCATTTTCACTCAAACAACGCCAATAAAATTAAAGACAAAGTTTGACAAAGAAATTCAAGTGGATACGGTCGTTGCGAAGGCTGCTTTTGAGAGACAGCAATCTGAACAGAGAATAAAAGGTCTTGTGGAATCTGTGAACGAGAAAGAAAGGATGATTTCGAATCTAGAAGTGGTCAATGAGAAATTGAAGGGGTCGCGCCAAAATGAAATAGAATTGAAGTCTGAGATCGAGCGTTGTAATGATAAACTGAGAAAATCATCCCAAAATGAGACAAAATTGAAATCTGAGATCGAACATTGCAACAGGCTTTTGGTCAGCAAAGAAGAAATTATTTACAGTTTAGAGTCGAAAATCAAAGACGTTGAAAGCTCACTGAATGTTTACGAGAGTGAATCATCATTAGACGCTGAGAAACGTGCAACCAATGATGAACTAATCGCTTTACACATCTCTGAAATGAGGAAATTAAAAGAGGAACTCGAATTGAGTATCAAGAACAATGATGAACTGCGATCGCAGCTTGAGAGTAGGTTGTCTATGATTGAGAAAGATGCGCAAAATATCAAAGACCCGAATCTCCGGATTAACGTCATTAGGGATAACGATATTCTGCGGACTCAAAGCAGTGAAAGGCAGAATATTATTCAGAAGCAGAAGACGAAAATTGAGCAGTTGATTGTAGAAAGAAAAAGGTAAGTGAAAATATGTTGTTTACACAACCGATTTTTCGTCGCATGCAACCAGTCGATGATTGATATTGCTGTGCCTCGTGAAAGAATGACCAGGAATTAGGAATCTCTAAAAATTTGTTGTCAGCATTGTTACTGTATTTGTCGCTATTAAGCTGTAAAGGAACGACATATAGGATGCTCTTAGATCAAAATTGTCTATTAGCCTCTATACGTGGCTCATTTTCCTTCGATAAAAACAAGTTTTGAATGGTCCGAATTTTTTTTTAAGAGATGAAGATACATTTTAATTTCTGCGACGAAATTTGCAACAAAAACTTTAACACAATGGTCAGATTACCCAAGGGTAGGTGTAGCTCCTGTCGTAGCTCAGACTTAAGTTATTGTTTAGTTTATTCATTTTTATTCTAACCTTCGGATAAATCTAATTGCTTCTCGATAAACTTTTTAACTATTCTGCAAAAGAGTCTGGAACGAAAAACACTGTGATATATTTGATACATAAAATTCTGTGTTAAATAAACTAAAATGCCAAGATTGAAAAACACTATATTTGATACAACTGTAATCAACTTTAAGTGAATCAACGCAGCTAAGTGGAGGCCATCTATAAATAGGACAAAGACAACTCCTACGCACGCTATTGTTCCTCTGGCTAAACAATATCCACGTACGTGTCGAAATCATCAAATACAATAGGCTAATAATAGAATACCCAGACCCCTTTCGCGCGGGCATTATCGCCGTTGATTCTCTTTAATACACATTCTTATTGCATCTATTCTTTCAGTGATAAAGAAAATATAAAGAAACTTCATCAACAAATCCATAATTTGAATAGAGTGACCTCGAATTTGAAAGAAGAAGTTTCCTTATATGATCGGCTACAAGAACAGTTGACTGCATCAGCTGCTAGGAATCAAACAAAGAGCAACTCTCCTGGTAAGTTTTGATTTCTGTTATGGCATTCTATTTAGCTTGGTTCGCACTAGCGGTATATCAGTTGTAGCGGTATATCAGCTCAAGCAAATAGCGAGACTACGATGATGTATAAGTCTAGGTTCACACGAGAGTAAAATCGCGTTAGAAGTGCATTCAAAGTGCGACGGAAAAACGCGTCGAAATTATTTTGCCTCAATTTCGAGATTTTGTCGGCCTTGGACATTATTTGGAGGGAATCAAAAAGTTTTGATACAATTTGGAAGCGATGACTCATTAAATATGCCTTTAAAATGAGTTTAAAAATGTGTTATCCCAATTCTAACGCGTTTTTACTTTAGTGTGACCAACCCTTGAAGGTCAAAGGGGCTTCACAGCCAAAGAGCAATACTGTATAACCAAAAGAAAGCTCTACTGAAAGTTGTGCTGGAGAAAGGATAGGCGTGATTTCCAACGTTGTCCAGGTTTGTAGGCTAAAAACCCATCCCAGTTGCTTTCTTCTTGTATCAATCATTGGATATATGAAAAGGTCACTGCACAAGCAATGCAATATGTTTGTAGGCGTAATATATGCAGATTAACATTGGCTATGTTCCGAAGAGTGAAAGCAAGGTAACAGGATGAATGACCACGAACATCATCAGTGACGTAGAAAATGTTGCTTGTTCCATGCTAAACAAATATTTTTCAATGATGAGGCGAGTCATGTAATGAACTAGCACGAAATGCTAGGGTTAAATATTTATTTGGAAGAAACGCGTGATAAGTTGCATAAATGTTCAACAACTTTTATAAAACTGAATGATTAAATGTAAAGGAATACTATGGGGTAAATGATAAACGAAAGAGTTCTACCTGTAACGATTTAATCTGGACGATTTAAAAATGCTTTTTAAAAACATTCATAATACGAATATTTCATTATAGAAGTCAAATTAAAGTTTATAGCAACGATTCTGTTGTTTAAAGCTTTTTAAATATTTTCAATGATGTTGTCTCGACGCAAAATAGCTCAGTCTGTCTCAAATTAGATGTCACGTGGAACTGTCCGCGAATGAAAATAATTGAACAGTTTTGGATGAGTAATTTTGCGTTATCGTAAATCTCACGTGACATTTATTTTGAGATAGACTAAGCTTTTTTGAAATATTTCAAATCATGGTTTGAGACTTTATGTACATAAGACATTATTTTTTACTTGCAGATAGTGGGATAGAAATGAGGGCAAGCCCTGGTAGAAATTATTGTAAATCAAGATGGATTTTTATACCTTAAATGAATGATGAGTCGTAGTTTTAGATGCAAATGTTTAACCATAGAAATGTGTTTAACATTCATAAACTGTGTTGATATACAATACATATGCATAATTTAGAATACATATGCATAATTTAGCTCATATACTTTAAAACTCGATACTTTTAAAATATGTAATTTCTGACAACAGTTTTGTAAAGCAAAACAGGCTAATAATTAGATTGTTCTCAAGGTTTAGATTACTTTGTTTCGTCTAACTGAAATTAATCCTTGTATTTAGTATAAACTAGCCGTTTATAGGGACAAGTTTTAAACATTCTAAACGTTAAAATTCATATTTTCCATATCTGGAGGAAGATGAACCATCTAGTTTACTTGCGTTCTTCTGAACAATTTAAAGTATATAAATTAAAACAACAATTTTGAACTTAACGATAAACTGAGTGATATACATCAGATAAACGTAGCTGTTAAAAGGTATGAAACAGTGAACTCTCTTTATAGGAAGAGTGAAATTCTTGTAAAAACTTGTACACGTATAAAAGTTGAATAAACGTTTCAGGTTCTTGTAGCTTTATATTTACTTCACGGATAGATTGATAATGTATAATTCTAGATATGTTAAAAGATTTATGGAAAATGTTGATTGTTTATTGAGCATAAATTCTTCTATAAAATATATCTATAAAGTACTATTATGNGATGAGAAATACGAACTTTACAGCTAAAAACGTTTTTTGTCAATTTACCGGGTGAGTAAAAAAAAGCGCACGGTGTTTGAAAAAATAATGCTCTCTGGATTTTAAAGCAATAATATTGAAAAATGTCTTGTTTCATCGCCGATATGTTCAATTAGGTGTATAGCTTTACCCGGCTTGGATTTATTCGGTAATTCCTTCCCGTGGCTATGGGAGATTTTCTGCAGAAAGCCCCTTTCAAAACTCTGCAAAAACGTGTGAAAATGACGATCAAAAAGTCGTCGGTTTTCCTTCCCAACAACAATTTACAATTACATGTATTAGCACATGTTATCCTCTCAGAAGAATGGAATCCCCCTAAAAAAAATTTATACTAGTGGAGAAAACTTCATCCTCCCAAGATGAAACCATGTGCCAAAGCATGTCCAAGTCATTGCTGTATGGCAGAAATTGTAGGAAATTTGATCGCGATTTTAGGCCGCTTTTGAAGGTTTTTGACTGGGCCTTCTCGAAAAAATCCCTCATATTTACGGAAAAGAGTGGCCGTTTTCAGCCAGGAAGATTCCTGAAAAATTAATTTAACATGTCGGCTACTCAACAAGACAATAACAGATATTATTGCTGTGATATTCAGGGGACAGTAGCCTTTCAAACGCCGTGCGTCTTTTCAGACTCACCAGTGGTTTTAGGAAGTGTTTTAGGCCTCACAGACCATATTACGACTGATAACCAATCATTAACCGACTAACCATCCTCAACAGCAGCGCCAGAAGTTTCAAAAGACGCCGAATCTGATAATAAATTTGATGCATCTCTACTTCAAATGCTGCTTGAAGAAATCAGGAATCTGAGAGTACAGTTGCAGAAAAGCATTGATGCGAATATCGCTTTACGAGACAAATTGGAGGAGCAGTTGGGGAGATCTCTCAATGCATCTAGTAAGTATTAACATACTCTTTGAAATATCATGTCTTGGCATTCAAGATTTTAGTTACACGATAAGACATACAAGTTTGTTATGCCATAGAGAAGCTGAACATAGAAAGATACTTGAAACTTAACTACTGCTGAAACAAGCTCAGATACATATAAAAGAGGGTTGTTGATGTGAAAGTAAAGTTTTGAAGCCATTCACATCGAGGCTACGAAAGCTAATTCTGGCCGAAAAATCAATATTTCGGTATAGACCTCTGTTAGGATTCTCCAGCTGCTTAAGTTCTGTTAGCAGAGAATATTAGAAATTACGTATAATCTGATACCATGATAAGGTATTTTTTAGCTCCTGTTATTGAGTGGTAACCTTTGTTATCAAATTTTGCATTTCTGTTACGAGAGCTCTTCGTTGTGTTACTTCTGTTTGCACAGTTGTTTGTCATATGGCCCAAGTTACCAAACTTAATTCTTTCTTCAACTTATAATGAACGCAAAATCAAAATGATCGTTGGAGACAAGGACTTTTGAAACTTCTTAATGATCAAAGAAGTTGTTCAACCTTCCCATGGCTGGTCGCACAGCGCCTGATAGCATTGTAATTTGATGGCTTTGCTGTAGATCTGTAATGCTAACCTCGAGTACCTTAGCTGTTACAAAGTATTCCTTACTCCACATAGGTATAGATTCTGTTAGAATTTTATATTGTTTTATTTTGTTGTAAGCGCCCCAGACTTAAAGCTTTGCTTCTGGACGTATGAAATCATCTGTAGTTAGTTTTAACTGATATGTTTCATGAATCATTTTCTTCTGTGAAAGTCATACAAGGGGATGAATTCTAAACATCTTTGTCTGCACTTTTCCCCATAGGCTTTGGGTCTCCTGGCACTGCTGCAGGAGCAGACTCACCTTCGAATCCAAATGCAAAAGGCGACACAGTTCGCAGAGCATTATTTTCATCAACATTATTGAAAGAAGGGAATGAGAATGGTGATGTCAAAAGTCAACATGGTAACATCCGACCACGATTCTTGTCGCAAGAAGCTCCAACTAGAGATACTGGTAAGTCTTCTTTCGTATAGCCTGTAAACAGGCCTTGGATCTGGGAGCTGCGAAGGAGGAATACGAAAAGAAAAGCGCCTATAGGAATGACCTGCATGAAAATATAATTGAGAAGGAACACATAAGATTTATCAATGATATCAATTTTCATCACTTATGGTTTTTGAAAATGGAGAAAATAACAATGAACCTTATTTACCTAAAATCAGGTATTTGGAACCAAAAAATGTAGCCTGTTCCTAATGGCTCTCTTCTTCCTTTTTTCATTCTCAAGCTTGAAGCCTGCCCAATGAAGGTTATCTTTCTTACGGTGCAAATCAAGATGAGATGAAGTCTCTAAATTTTCGTTGAAGTCTCTTAGCTTATCAAAAGTTTCTGCGAACTGCAGTTGGCTCCCTGATCTCTAAGATTTTTTAGCTGCAAATTTTTAGCTGAAGGAAGTACAACTGTAGCCCAAGGATTACTGATGGCTCCATGCAGTGCAGCTAAGCATTCCCGGGGAAGTTTGCAAATCATGCCAGAAAAGTCCAGATCTCTTGTGAATGTCTTGCCCATAAATAGAAAGCCCTTTATAGAGAAACTCACCACAATTTGAGTTCTGTACAGGTCACCCCCTCCCTCCCTCAAAGGCTGTGGAAGGATCAATTTATTTCTTTTCGCGCAATGTGTTTGTATGTAACTCGTAATGTTCAAAATATTGTAAAATGTTATGACAAAAACACTGCAGGCTGGATTGATATGGAACATTTATAGCACTGTCATAGTAACATCCTTACAATAGTACTTATATCATGGTAATTAGCCAATCCTATCATTTTATTAATTCTTCAGAATCACCAGGTTCAAGGTCGTACTTCCTGTCGCCAACAAGCTTAGCAGCCGTTGTAAGCGAAGCAAAAGATACCCAGGTATTCGTACGTGGTAAACTGGAAGAATACACCATTTTGAAAAACAAACTTGCAAATTGTTGTCAACGTGTTATTCTCATGCAAGACTTTCACGCGGTACTACAAACACAGAAGCACTTCAGTAAAACCCAGGTATGTATAATCAAGCATGAATCGATAAATCTTGTAGGGTATAAAGGATTTCAGAGATCACTTTTGAAATAGGTATCCTACCACCATGAAAGATACGCAACATGGAAAATGCAGCTTATGGTCTGGGCAAAATTTAGAATGTTAACCAACCCTTCATCTGTCAATTCATAATGTTTGCTTTACAATATTTCGAACTTTTTTTATCTATTTATTCAACAGGTCTTGATATCAAACTTTGTAATGACTTCTCTGTTAACGAGTATCTTTCCTTTACGTTGTTCTTTAAAAATGTCGTTGTTTACTTGAAAAATACACTTGGTACTTTCCTCTAACATTAGTGAAAGCTACCATGTTATATCAAAATGGAACAAGATATAATCTTTGCACACGTTTGAAATTTGTAAATTTCAAGACCCATTTGATTTTTGACTTTCCTCTTACATTATTAATTTTTTCGTTAGATGAGTGAGCTGCAAGCCGAAGTAGACCGAGTATCAGGTGATTTGAAAGACTGCTGCCGACTGGTTGACTTAATGTGGACGGAAGAGAATCCTGCAGCACCGGAAGCTATTGAAAGTGGCGTAAAGGACGAGGTAAATATATCGATTACTGATCTAATTTTCACAAAAGAGCTTTCCTTACCAGGAAAAGATATTTCACCAAAACTTGTTATCCTCCCTGTATTCCTGAACTGTTTGCACGTTATCATTAAAATATCTTTACTCGCCTTTGGATTGGTAAATTGCAATTTACAATTTTCCTTGTTTTTGGTGACAAGGTGATTTATTCTGAGAATTTTTATTGAAACCCTTATCTTATAAATAAAGTTTTACTGCAGCAGGAAGTGACAAATACGACATCAAACTAATCACTATTTGAGCTTGCCTTCATCTGAAATAATACAAAAAGTCTGTCTCACATTAGATGT
>REGM01000090.1:1118262-1139934 GCA_004194415.1 Aurelia aurita | reverse complement strand
AAGAAAATCTTTTCGGAACCTCCGATCGTTGCATTTCGGCGATGCAAGAACCTAAGAGAAATAATTGGCAGTAACACCATTATTAACAATATAGTTTTAAGAAAAAAAGTAAACAAAAAAACGGCCAAATATTGCTCACCATGTAACACCAAAAGAAGCCTATGCTGCAACCATGTCATTAAAACTAATTCATTCACTAGCGTTAACACCCAAAAAACATACAAAATCTTCCACGAATCAAACTGCAGAAGCATGAACGTAATCTATCTTCTTGAATGCATCCGCTGTAAGAAACAATATGTTGGTAAATCTGAATGGCCTGTCAACTACAGACTTAATAACTACCGTTCTCGAATAAAATCAGCGCAATATGATAAGCTCCTTCCGGTAAAAAAGCACTTCAAAGAGCAAAATCACGTCTTCGAAAGAGTCGTCCTATCTAACCTACGTACCCTATCTATCTGTTCATTTACTAAAGACTCTTCGTAGCCCCTGTCCTTAAGCCATCCAGCTAGGTCACCTACCCTCTCCTGAAATTGAGATATATGGATATATATGTTTATTTTAGTAGGCAACGATTGTTTATATTACGGTAGATATATCGATGATATTCTAATGACATTCAAAGGCACCGAAACAAGATTCAAAACATTCGCTGAAAATCTTAACACGAAACATCCATCAATTAAGTTTGACTATGAAATATCAAAGACATCAATTCCTCTCCTTGACATCCGCATCTATATAGACAAAAACAGACATTTACAAACAACTCTCTACACCAAACCAATCGATACACACAATTACCTGCATTATACGTCAGCTCACCCTAGACACCTTAAAAATATAAACGAAGATATTGATAAAAGATAAAATATAAGCCTTGAATATTATGATTAGACGTTTCGGGCATAACCCTTCATCAGTAATAACGAAGTAGACTACGATAAAGTAGGAAGAGTAGAAAAGAACGCTTGGTAGAACAGGTATATTAGTAGAATGCAGAAAAGAATGCGACGCAAGAATGCGTTAGGTAAACTATTTTTAAGTTTACCTTAAAAATAGTTTACCTTACTCACAAGCACTTTGGCTTAGAAGGATATGCACGAAAGATAGCGAACTAAAAAGCCATTGCCAAGAAATGGAAGCAAATTGTAGCCCCCGAAGAACGATCAAAGAGTATCCCCTTGGTAACTACTTTTAATTCTACACTCCCCCAAATTGGTAACATTTTAAGAGAAAGATGGGACATCCTCAACATCAAACAAAAATTTAAGAAACTTTTCTCGGAACCTCAAATGATCGCATTCCGTCGGTGCAATAACCTACGAGAGATCATTGGTTGTAACGCGATCAATGACAACAAAATCTTGAGGGAGAAATTAAAGAACAAAACAGCTAAATATTGCTCACCCTGTAATATCAAAAGAAGCCTTTGCTGCAATAATGTCATCAAAACTAATTCATTTACTAGTGTAGTCACCCAAAAAACATACAAGATCTTTTATAAATCAAACTGTAGGAGCATAAATGTCATCTACCTCCTTGAATGCGTTCGCTGTAACAAACAGTATGTCGAAAAATCTGAATGGTCCTTTTATTACCGACTAAATAACTATCGCTCAAGAATAAAATCAACGCAATACGACAAGCTCCTTCTGGTAGAAAAACATTTCAAAGAAGAACATCACATCTTTACGAGAGACGCAAGGTTTACGATAATCGAGCGAATTGAGCAAGGGCAAATAATCTTTCAATAGAGCCGAACCGGATGTTTACATTTGCACGTTAGCCAATCAGATTTTACCATGACGTCACATAAACAAAAGAAACGGCGGGGAAAGTAGCCCTCACGTTTGGCTTGTCGTGCCAGCGACTGTATGGTAAATTCAGTAAAAATTGATATTTTTCAACTCAGCACTAATATCTTTAAATTTTCCTCGCGGATCTTTTTAAAAGAGCGTGTAAATCTGGGGAAAACGCCTTTTGAAGTAGGCCCATCATTTGGGGTCTTCATCCTTACTAAATAAGCCCTCCAAAAATGAAGTAAAATCGAATCAGTGTCTTTCTATTTTGGAGATATCATTGCAAATACACTAACAAGGTCACAGCTGGCTCTTACACAGTAACGAACTTTTAATATTGAGGCAGTGGCAACGCAAACCTTCACATTTTGACACGAGAACAACAGTAGTGGATCTCCTATTCGGGTAAAATCGTGCAAAAAAGGCAAAGCACGATCCATTTTCGTTTCTTTCGGTCTTAAAAATTTTCCATCTGAAGTATTTACAAAACTTTGATCTTTACTTTTGCTGTTCCCAACTCTCAGAGATATCCGGTGTACTTCATGTCTTCAAAACTATGTAATTGGGTAGACGTAACGTAAATGCTTTTACCTGTTTACTTCCTTTACTTTTGGATCCCTGCCCGTTATTGATCTCTCAAATTTTGTACATTGCCATAGTGCGAGAAAAGCTTTATGTATCTCCTTTCCATTGAAAATTCATGTTTCGATATTCAAGAACAAACACAAGGTTTAGCTCATTACCCCAAATAAGTAAAGGAGCAAGATTCTGATCAAATGAATCAAATATGTCTAACCTTGAGAATAAATCATTTAACAGATCCAAAGATGTAAAGTAGCCTAGGGAGCACAACCATTCCCATTTTAAACTGTAGCTTGTTGCTGTTTTTATGCGAAAATCTTGTCCTGTTGATTCAAAAGGTCAGTTTTTTCTGAATTTGGCTTTCCACCAAAGGTTTTATACTCAAGTGCAAGCAAAAAGCAGCACAACCAAGGTGCCTATTAAAAAGCATACGATAGAGAAACATGATAGATAAAATGTACCAGACTATTTGCTGGAAACTTCGTTGATAGAATGAACTTATTGGTAACGTTGAACCATCCGAGCACTTTGCTAGTTAAACATGCAATGTGGATAATTCTTGTAAGCAAATCTCCTCTCGTTTCGGGCAACAACAGAATACTTCACGGATTCCTTACTTCAACAGACATTATTGTTGATAATCTTTGGTAACCTGGAGGCACTTGTACTTCAAGTCCCCTACAGTAGCTTGTTTTAACATTTCGTCTTAATTTTGAATGTTTTTGGAAACTCTTTTGGCAGGAACGACTGCAGAGCAATCCTATTGTACTCAACGGCCTCAACTCACGTCAGGTCAAGACTTTTCCCGCCACTCGAAGTTTTGACCAATGATTGAAGAGAGCTAATGTCACGCTTAGAAACTGACGAACGAAATCGGAAATTGATGAATAATGTTTATAAATGAAATTATATTTTGAAATGAAATGAAATCGACAAAAGGAATCATTAAAATTCAGCAAAAAGGTTCAGATGTTTGCTGCAGTGAAATCAAACCACATTTCATCCTTGTTAGCCTGTATCCTTGTTGATTCCTAGGAACGCAACGACGACGGAAAACATAAGGCTGATATCATATGCTACCTTCTCTGTCGCCACTGCCTCGGTAATATAAGTGTACTGNTCAAGACTTTTCCCGCCACTCGAAGTTTTGACCAATGATTGAAGAGAGCTAATGTCACGCTTAGAAACTGACGAACGAAATCGGAAATTGATGAATAATGTTTATAAATGAAATTATATTTTGAAATGAAATGAAATCGACAAAAGGAATCATTAAAATTCAGCAAAAAGGTTCAGATGTTTGCTGCAGTGAAATCAAACCACATTTCATCCTTGTTAGCCTGTATCCTTGTTGATTCCTAGGAACGCAACGACGACGGAAAACATAAGGCTGATATCATATGCTACCTTCTCTGTCGCCACTGCCTCGGTAATATAAGTTTTGTACTGTTAAAAAGCCAACTATGGCTTTTTTAATGTATTTGCAATAATATTTCCAAAATAGAAAGACACTGATTCGATATTACTTCGTTTTTGGAGGGCTTATTTGATAAGGATGAAGACCCCAAATGATGGGCCTACTTCAAAAGGCGTTTTTTCCAGATTTACGTGCTCTTTTAAAAAGATCCGCGAGGAAAATTTAAAGATATTAGTGCTGAGTTGAAAAATATCAATTTTTAATAAATTTGCCATATAGTCGCTGGCACGACGAGCCAAACGTGAGACGTACTTTCTCCTGCCGTCTCTTTTGTTTATGTGACGTCATGATAAAATCTGATTGGCTAACGTGCAAATGTAAACATCCGGTTTGGCTCTATTGAAAGATTATTTGCCCTTGCTAACGAATTGAAAAAGAAGATGTCGACAATATAACAAAATTACTTGAAACCCATAAGGATAACTGGATTAAGCGACTTCAGACTCTTACACCAAAAGCCCTGAACAATAAACTTAACCACCCAGACAAAAATTAGCTAAAAAATCCTCCCAAAAAACTAATGGATATGCCATTTCCTTTCCGTTCGCTCATTTATGCAATACTTTGTTTCCCTGTGGCCTATCATTTTTACACATAAAACGTAACATTAAAATTCAATTAAGGATTCATGTGACGCCATATTTGCATCACGTGACCCCAATTAGGCATCACGTGACCCCTTTTAAAGCACGTGATCGTTAAAAAGGTATAGAAGGGGCATACCATCACGTAAATATTCATTCTCCTGACGATGACCGTAGAGTCGAAACGCGTAGAGAATAGAAGAGAATAGAAGATAAAAGTAGAGAAACTCCAAGTCATCTTATTTTTGCGTTCACCTTTATTTTAGCTGATTGATATATTTAGAACGAAGAAGGCTAATTGAGGCCAAAGAAAATCTGTTTTTGCAGTGTTAATTTCAGACCATTAAAGACCCATATACTTCTATTTTCGAATATTTTGACTTAAAATCTAATCAAGAGTAATAGCGAAAGTTTCTAAAAGAAAATTTCTACTGTCTGTTAGTAGCGCTAGTAATCAGAAATCTAACATCTCATCCATTATCTAAACAATAGGAGAGGGGCATGAAAATTTAGCACATTGTCATATCTTGTTAATAAAAATGTCGAGAAGAGATCAAGACGTCTTTTTAGGGCCTAATATACAGCAAGGCTTTGTTATCGATTTGCGTGGAAGCTCAAGATCATACAGAAAATCTTAGCATTAGCTCCAACTATCTCTAAAACAGGAAAAGAATATATGTCCTCTGGTATTTTATGATAGGTCTTGAGGCGTTATTTTCAAAATATCTGCAAAGACCAAAATGAAAGCATTCCATTGAAATGACACTGCTATAAATTGGCCGCTATAAAACCAGCCCCCACCTCCCCTCAGACTTAAAATATAACTGTAAGCAAAAGCGGCAAGCAGTGACAACGTGTTGGTTACCATTCAGCCAGCAGCATCGATAAGCTTTTGCGAGGATGTTGTGATAGGTTACTTGATACAAAGAAGTTGAAGGTGTAAACTTCCAGTAACTTTATTCAAGCTACGCTACGTCACCTCCGCACTAACAAAGAAATATTTGGTAAGAATCGATGGCTTTGATTGACACGTCAGTACAAAGCGATTAGCTTTTGTGAACAGAGAGGATTCAACGGCTGATAAGTCAACTCCAGGCCCGTCGGAAAAAATTCATACAGGGGTCTGGGTGCTTGCAGCAGGTGCAAGCGGAGCGAGCAAAAATGAGAGTCTGGGGGCTTGCACCGAGAAAATGTTTTCTGATCGTTGGAAAACACCCCTGTTGTGAAAAATTGCCATTTAAAAGGAACAAAGGATTGCGACTGATGGAAGGCTTTCCGGGGAAATTTTGAAAATAGGACTCCAAAATCAATTAGAAATAGATTGTCTCTTAAATGCATAATATCAAAAGTTTGATAAATCTGATAACTTCCTTGAGTATAAATAAGTTTGTTGCGCAAGGGAAAAAGAAATTTCAAGAGAAGAAATGAACTTTTTTCTAGAGTAGAGGGATAGATCTAAACATCTGCCTCCTCGAGTTTCTTTACTTCATTCAGAAGCTGAAAAGTTTGCAATTCAATTACCGTATAGTGTGTGTATATTGTAGCATTTGCTACTCAGCTTGTGAACCAGGTAAATAAAAACGATTATGAAGATGTTTAAATCTACCCCCTACTTTAAATTGACGTATCCTCTTAAAAAATCCTTCCCCGCCTGCACAATTATTATTATTATTAATTTTTATTATTATTAAATATCTATTTAAAGTAGGCTAGAAAAAAAAATGAATAGCTAAATTAGAGCTAATTAAGGCCTACTATTTACAATATACACAATATACAATCAGATAAAAAATGTTACAGGACAAAAAGAGTTAAAAATCTATCCTGTTAGAAACCCAACTTTTGGGATATATATTTTGCAGAGCCTACAGTTGCATTTTTCACCATTCCAACATTTAATTTGTTTTTTGAAGATAGGAAGGCTGTTTGATTGCTTTTTTCCTTGCGGTAAAAACTGCCACAGTTTATTTCCAAGGTAAGTAATGGACTCAACTCCAAAGGACGTAGTTCGTACTTTTGGAAGTTGAGCGTCATCGCCATGCCTTAGACTGTAGCTAATGTTTCGCTGCATGAAAATATCCTTCATGAATGGTGGATTCAGACTGCATTTTGTTTTATAAATTTCAGTCATGAGCAACTGTAGGTTTCTTACATGTATTGGCACGGATTTAGACTGCTCCAAGAGAAAACCGAAATCATTCTCGTTATCTTTGTATGCAATGCGTAATGCCCTTTCGTGAATACGATTTATTCTATGATTCAAAGCTCTATCATAGAACATCCAAACAAGCGGACAGTAGCTGAAATGAGACAAAACGAATGTCCTCATTAACAGCTGTAGTTTTTCACTGTCCATGTAACGTGATATTCGAGCAAGAGCATGAAGTTTTTGGCCAGCCTTTTTACAAAGAGCCTTGACGTGTTGCTTGAAAGAAAGTGATTGGTCAAAAGTTATGCCGAGAAGATTCTCTTCTGTACTTTCTTTCACACAGGCCTCGCCTATTTTGATTGTTGTTTTATTACTCCCTTTTGTACCAAAAGTCATTAAATGGCATTTGTCTTCGTTTAGCTTCATACCATTGTTTGGAAACCATTCAGTTATCTTAAGGGCATCATTCTCTAAATGCATAATGACATTTTCGATGTTAGGACCACACGCATAAATAGTTGTATCGTCCGCATAATTACAGATTTCGGTCTCCTCCAGGAACATAAAAAGGTCGTTCAGGTATATGTTAAACAAAAGGGGTCCTAAGACNTTGTATGCAATGCGTAATGCCCTTTCGTGAATACGATTTATTCTATGATTCAAAGCTCTATCATAGAACATCCAAACAAGCGGACAGTAGCTGAAATGAGACAAAACGAATGTCCTCATTAACAGCTGTAGTTTTTCACTGTCCATGTAACGTGATATTCGAGCAAGAGCATGAAGTTTTTGGCCAGCCTTTTTACAAAGAGCCTAAACAACAAGTTAGTTTGCCCTTTTGTGACATTTTGCACTTTCCCGTCTATTTGCGGATCGCAGGATTTTTTTATCCAAGAAAAGACAAGTTGCAATGTAAGAAAAGATAAGCACTGCAGTGTACCCTAAAAAGCTCCTAAATTTGGATAATTGCAATAGCTGAGTTGTAGTTCCACTCTTACTATATTCACTAGATTCTGAAAGAACAGACTTCCACATGGATTTTGGTACTTTGTTTTCAAAATCTACAGAATGGTCGCTGAAATATAGCTAATTAAATTCAGAATTGAAAGATCTGCAAATCCAGGTGGTGGGAAGCTTGTTCATAAAGCTGCTTACTACCTATATAGTAAACAGCCAGAACTATCTAAAGGGTGCCTGCAATACACAGGGTGATTTCTGTCACAGGATGATTTCTAATTGAGTTCTTCAATTGTTCAGATTTTTGCTGAAATTTCAGAAAGATGCATCTCATAATCTCCCATAGGATATCAGGAGCAAAATTTTCCTTGTTTTTTTTCAGAATTGATCAGAAGTGATGCTAATGCTGTCCAACAATAAATGAAAGTTCAGGCGAAGCGTGAACTGTGGTTAATCGATATGAGTGTCCTGCTGCCCATAAAACAAATCGTGCTGCATCTCTCAGTTCACTCCCAGATATTTTGCTCATTCATAACAGGGCCTCCGACGACGGGGGGCCGGGGGGCCATGGCCCCTCCACTTTTTTTTGCAAAATATGCCTTTCCAAGAATGGCAGCTTATCATGTTGTGCAGTGGAAAATTGTTTGCAAAGTTTGGCCCCCCCCCCACTTTTCTGGTCCCGTCGGAGGCCCTGCATAAAAGTCTCAAAAGGTTTATTTATATCTCAATAGCTTTAGGGAACACATATAATCCGCTGATTACTGAGAGGAAAACATTTTGTAAGGCCATTCAGCTAGAATTTTTGTCTAATGACTTTGTGTATGGGAGATTGTTGGGAGAACCCCATGCGCGCTTATTATGTACGAAGTAAAACGAGTACATATAGGAGTGGTGTTCTGTCCCCCCCTAACTCACTCAGTCAGTCAGGAACCAAGAACGCTTTTCTGTGAAATGCCGACGAATGCAAAGAATGCAATCAGTTGCCAACTGCTGAATTATTGTCGATTTATGTGCAATTTCGACCAAAACAATTCAGCTGTTCACGTGATAAACGAAACTTCTAGAAGAAACGCCATGACGCAGTAAAAATTTACTTATTCAATCCAGGTTGCTGCCAACAGCTAAGAATACCAAAAATGCAATCAGTTGCCAATTGTTGCTGCGCCTCTACTACGCCATCACAGAAGTTCTAATTTCTACGTAGATCGCCTAGAAAATTTTTTTGGCACTGCGCCACGCAAAAAACTATTATGTGCAATTCGACCACAAATGATCTATTACGTCGTATTGCCTGGTCTCGTAAATGATGCTGCTAGGAATTTGAAGATGTTTATCTGCTTTTTGACTTCCAACACTGGGCTCCTGCTTAGAAACCAGAACACTGAAGGACAGTATTCTAGCAACAGCCACTGCAAGAAGTAATGACATAACGCTGCCAATGAAACCGGAAGGCCCCAATTAACAGTTTGATGGGGGTACGGTAATGGCTGGTTCGAAAATTTACACCCCAGTTAAAAATTGAAATACGAAATATGAAAAATACAAAATTTGCCGCAGCTTCGAAGAAGCTATTGCTCCCACCCAGAAATGTCAGAGCTCTTTTACGGGCATGCATGAGAAGGTCGGCATTTGCTCTTTCCTGTTTGCAGTGGTCATGGCGAGGCGATAACTCCTTATTCTACCTTCTAATCCTTTTACCCCTGTGTCCTTAATACACGTCATCACTACATTTTCCTAAGCTGTTTTAGNACTTTAGAAACTTGCTTAGCATAGCAACAATAGCCCATTCATTTACTTTGCAGTAACAAGCGGGCACTTTTGTGAGTCGAGGAATTTTACTTCTTATTGTTAATACCAGCTTGAATGCGTAACAGCCTCAGTATGAAGTAGAGACTAGGAAACTGACTCAGATTATTGCTACTTTAACGACTTAGCAGAACGTCAAACTATTGTTCTTCGCATGCTTTATGGTTTGGTCATCTTGAATTTGTTTGGTTTGACTAGATGTTATTCTTAATCTTGATTGGTTGGTTAAAACTGAAGTTCCTTGTTTGTTGGTATAAAAGTTAGTGTATTAGTCAGGGCCTTCAGATTTAGAAATATTGCGAATTGCACGTTGAATGTAAGAGCGCTGTTTATAATCAAAGCATAGGACATCGTCAAGTCCAGCATGGCTGAGCTTTCCATTGAGATGAGAGAAATCCTCCAGCCGCTCCTTCGACGGGAACAAGCAGTCGTAGTAGCACTGCAACAAACTGCTCAAGCCAGTCAAGCAAACACGACCCAGCATGCTCCCTTTACGAAAAAAGCGGAAGACTTGACCTCGTTACAATCACTCGGTGCACAAATGCCCTTCCAGACCATGTCTGCTGCCTCACCCACAGTGACGGGACATCCTGTTATAACCTCTGCCGCACCACCAAGCTTCTCCCCATTCGACGGTGGTTTCACTCCTGGTTTCTCTTCTACATTTGGTGTTCGGGCATTTGCCTTTATAATTTGCTCTTAATTCTATCATATTTAGTTTCATAGATAAGAGTTTAGGAGCTAGTTTGTTATCCTTCAGATAGTCCTTGAATCCGAAGGATGATTTTTTTATCAGACGTAATTTTGTTCTTTGTTAACTTTTGTTTACAGAATTCATTGTTTCAATCACCTTTTCATTTATAATCTTAAGCCACTCCTTTTCTTTTAAATTGCTTATTTCTGTTTCTGATAGATGTATGCTAAGCTCAGAGGATATATTGCAGATTTCGCTGTACCAGCAGTCTTTCAGACCCATTCTTTTCTGTTCATTATAAATGGTTTTTACTAGCCTTGCTTCGTCAAAATTGAGAAGTTTATGCCAGTATACAAGCTTCCTGATCTTAATTTTATATTCTATGGGAAGCATTCCACTTTCGAAAAGTAAGCCAAACAGTGGTGTTGTTCTTGGAAGTGCAAACAGCTTTGTTAGAACATCTTTCTGGATTGTTTCAAGCTTACACAATTGTTGTTTGGACATTCCAGTCCAAGTTTCACACCTATACAAGAGCTTTGGTATGAGAATCATATTGATTATTTTCAAACCCACTACAAGTGCTGTTTTAGTGTTGGATTTTTTGTCAAACATGTTATTTCATTAGTGATTCTGAGGCACTTTTGGCATCTGTCATTTATTGTCTCTTCCATATTACCTTTGTAATTTTTTACATCACCTAGGTATTTATATTTTGTTGTGGTTGGAATGTTTTTACCATTTAGCTTAAGGGAGATTTCTTCTAGTTTCTTTCTACCATATCTCATGCGCATTAATTTTGATTTTTCATTGTTAAATCTTAATAGATTCCTATTTTGAAACTAGCATTTTTTCCATTATTTTTTCATTGACTGACATGATCAGTCCGTGAGTTGGTCCAGAATTGATCTCCAATTATGGATGCGTATTTTTACGGTCAATCAAGCTAAATTGTTGTCTGACCATTCTCTTTTTTCAAATGGACCCTCATCCACCCCTAGAGGTGTTGCTACAGGGAGGGACGGCAAATTTAGCAATGTTAACAGAGGCGCACCTTGTGCCTTTTACCTCTGTCGATACTCTCATGTGTGCAACGTTCCCGGATGCGGGGGTGCTCACCCCCGAATTCAGTGTATGCATGGTGGGAAGTCCCAACAAGTTAGCTTGCCAGGCCCCACCAGTACAGCTTCCTCAAGACCAGCCGTTCTCCCCCCTCCAAAACAATGATTTTATTTCCACTAACATCAATTTATCTACAGCAAATGTAACACCCTCAGATGTCTATGTAAGAATGTGATAATGCTCAGCAAAATGTTTCGACTGATATTTCAACTGACCAGGTTCTAATAGTTTCTCTACAGGTGAAAGCAATCTTCCTTCCACAGGTAGTGATAATAAATTTCCCTCCACAGGCATTCCAACCCCTATTCGGGTAGATATACTTGCAGGGCAACTTAAGGAACACCCTGACCAAACTTTCATTCAAAAACTGTGCACAGAACTCAGGGAGAGAGCTCGCATTGGCTACAATGGCCACGCGCCGTGGGATGCGTTGATAATCATTGGGAGTGTTGGTGTTGAAGGAGTGGTGTTATCTCGCTTGCTCGTGTCTTTTCTGCTCATTTTGTTGTTCGCCTTGTGCTCGCGGCTCCGGGTTTGGGCCTTCGGCCTTCCTGCTGTCGCGCGCTTGCGCGGCTACAGCGGCAACAACCGAAGGCGCATTTCGGTTGTTGTTATTGTGGCCGCGTGGGCGTGTGGCAGCGGGAGGGCTGGGGACCTGGGTTCGGAGCTGTGAGTGCAGGGCGAATGATGGAGTGGGCGGAAGAGGCGCGGGTGGGTGGGATGGTGTCGTTCTTTCGGCATTGGTGCTTTCGGTGATTGTCAACGCATCCTATGGCGCGTGCAATGGCCCACGAATTTCTAGGAAAGCTAAAAATCTTGCCATTGCCAATATAAATCCCCAAATTGTCTCAGAAAATTTTGCCAAAGAGGTATCCTTGGGGTGAACAGCTGGACCGTTTGATGAAATGCCTTTACCAAATTTTCAGATTTCGCCTATTGGTCTTGTCCCAAAAAAAAACAAAAAACAAAAACACTCCAACAAGTATCGGACAATTTTCCATTTGTCTTACCCTAAAATAGGCGATTCAATCAATTCATTTATTAATAAAGAGGATTTTTCACTGTCTTATGCCACTATAATAGATGAAGCTATTAAGCATATCCAACTTTTAGGCCCAGCAACCGTCTATTTGGAAAAAAACTGACATTGAATCAGCCTTTCGCCTTTGCCCAGTACACCCAAGTGACTGGGAATTGTTGGGGATGCAGTGGCAGGGCAAATACTACTATGATAAAATCCTCCCATTGGTAAGCTTCTTTCTCAATAATTTTTGGGAAACTTCAGACGAGTTTCATTTGTTTACAGATGCATCAGGATCCCTAGCTTTTGGGGGTATCTATAACACCCAGTGGTTTCAAGGGGCCTGGCAACTGGACCAAACCCTTACTTCTAACGGTATCTCAATCGCATGGCAGGATCTTTATGTGATTGTTGTTGCATGTGCAATATGGGGTGTGCAATGGGTTCACAAACGTGTTATCTTTCACTGTGACAACATTTCTGTAGTGCATATTGTGAATTCAAAAAGGTCGCCCTGTAAGAAAATTATGCAGCTAGTAAGGAAACTTACTCTATTGAAATCATACCAAACAGGTAATGAAGCATTTCTAGACTTTTGTTCAAAATCTGAAGTTTGGAAACTTGGCCCGATCTACCCTACTGATGAAAATATACTATGCTACTTTGCCTCCCATTTAGCACAAACAGTTTAACACAGCACTATATAGATATACCTACTTGCATTAAAGAATTCTCATTTGCTTAAAAGCATGGCATTACCACTGCAAAAATTCAACTGGCTGCAGTATTTATTACGAGGAATAAAACGCCACCAGGGACGCCTACAGTATGTGCGAAATCACCCCCAAGCATAGGCAGACCCTTTTCGTCACGGCATCACTCTCACAATTGGAGCATTACACTTAAGTTTTTGCCCTGTCAAGGCGATTTTGAACTATTTCAATGTTTTGTCTTCCCCCTATAATACTGGCCCACTATTTCAATACCGATCTCCTTTCTAATGCGGGCTACAAGGCTGAAGAATATGCAGGTCATAGTTTTAGAATTGGAGCAGCTACAGCAGCTGCAGCTGCAAATGCTAAACTACGACTTGCCACCATGGATACACCGGTTTCCATTAGATCACCAAAGTTAAGCATGGTTGGGCCAGGTCATTACCAGGATGGGTGACCTCCTGGAAACACCCGGTATCGTGGGTACAACACCTCACCAAGGTGTAAAATTGGTACCTCAGTGATGAATGCAATAAAAAAAAAACATCAGAAGCGCCAACTGTAAGGCTGCACGCTGTGTAAAAAATAGTCCCCAAGGGAGAAAAAAAATGCCTGAGCTGAGGGGGTAAAAAATTGTAAAGCGCCTTTGAATATTGAATTATAGTAAAAGCGCTATATAAAAACAATAACTTTACTTTACTTTACTTTACCCCCATGGCTCATAAAAACTTTGGGACGTTGGGCTTCTGATTGTTTTTGAGCGTTACATCCGAACACCGGATGAAACGTTGATTAATGCTGCACAGCAAATGATGAGGACATAGTGCTTCGTAATCAAACAGTGTCACCAAAACTTATTACGTTTGTGTGTATATTATGAAGCTTACATCATGCTTCTTTATTTAGGCCCTTATCAACCAAAAAGAAGGATAACTTTCAATTCATACCATGAATTGATGTGTAGAGGACCCTCTAGTAGATTCTCTTATACTCCCAAAAGTCTTCGCCAGCAAAGTTTATATTTTCTTGATAAAACATTAAACCTGTCAGCACTCTTGCTAGCTTTTTGGCTCTGTGTCATGCAACAAACATTTCGAATCATGAAACTAATACGACGTGTGTCCTGGCCTCTAACTCAATAAGGGCCTAAATCAATTTCTTGTACATCAATTCAGATACTGAACGAACTCTGTTGTTGCAGTTGCTAACAATCCAACTCATTGATACACACACAGAAACAAAAACAAAAAATTCAAAAAACAAAAAAAAACTTGAAAACTATGACTTTGTGATCAGTATAAACAGCAACAATAATTTTCGCACAAATTTCTCCTCTTCTCTCTTTGGGGCAATTACACGTTGTGTAATTAGTGGCAGGAACTGCGTATTCACGACACTTTTCCCCGCGATCAACTCAGACAAATTCTCTTTATTGCAGCCAATTTCAATATCTTTCGTAAGGATTGCCGGTGAGTGTAGATGGCTAGGACTAAGCTTCCTATATCATCCACTGGAACTCCCAGAACTTGCAGGATCCGGCAAACCTTCCAAAAAATTAGCAGGTGGCGGGGCTTGCACTATTACGGGATTATACTTCTCGGTAGGCCTCGCCCACCTGCGCATCTTCCGTGCCCCCTGCCACTAGTGACACTTCCCAAGCCCCACAAAACGGTATGTAGGTAGAATAGTTAGAATACTTTCGAGATATTTGCATCATGACGTTACAGTTATCAATATGTGTCTTTAGCAGCAACAATCTAACAATCTCGGACTTCAATTGATGATCAGGAAAGCCCTTAAGGTAGGGGGGAGCTATCTTTAGGGAAACTCTCCCTCGGATGTCGGAACGGTTTAATGTAAGCGAATATGGGGCCTGTGTCACATCGAATGTCCGGGGGTGATTTTGCGATATCGCAATTTTCTCAATACAAAACTCTTTATTGTTTATTCGCATATGTTCTCGCCTGACGTTTGATGTGTCGCAGGCTTTGTTTTTACACAATAGCTGAAAACAAAGGCAACTTTCTATGAAGTGCTTTACACTGCTAACTTTGTCAAAACTTTCAAAACACAAGGGAGATTAACTTGCGTTATAAGAAGAACGTTTTGTTAGACTTTTCTTTATGCCAGAAGATAACATCTTTTTTTTTCTTATGCAACGCCCGTTGTAAAATATGATAACGTCTCCAGTTTCGTCTTTCTGTTGCATTGTTTAAAGAATCAGGCCCAATTCCTCATTTCAAAACATGAGACAAACTGTCAGTTCATTGTAAATTACAGCTTTACTTGCACTACGAACGTTTTGGCACGGCATGGATAAAACTAGTGCCCGTACCAACATTAATCCCTGTTGAGCACAACGGCGAGGTAGTTCGAGCACGGAAATGATATGAGGACCACAAATAACTGCACGGCTCAGATCTTGGAACGTCTTATGATAACGCCACGAAGCACGTCGCCTGGAAAAGCAAGGAGATGACGTCAGATTGCTGCCAAATTGCTACAGTGATGTCGAATGCAGACCCAACTTCAGCTCCATCGAACTCTCGGCTGGCTATTCAAACAGCAGAAAGAGTTAGCAANAAGATCTGCAGTTAAAAATAAAATAGTTGATAATGAGGATCAGAAATGAACTTTTTTGTAATTTGTTCTTTGTATGTAAATAGTTGGTTTGAATTAGTTTCATTACTATATATTGTACCAACTGTAAATAATTTGATAATAATAATAATAAAGTCTCGACAGCTGAAAACAGCACTTTGGTCTAATTTGAAGAATTTATATGTTATTGAAAGTAATACATCGTAATATTCACCTGTAATTTTTATAACCGGCTTCAAGTATACAAACAAATGCTGTCTATTTGAATAAGAATAAACTTATTGTCAAAAGTCAATTGTAAATAAGGAAGCCTTTAATTTTTGCAAAAGGGCATTTTCCGATCTTCTGAAGGGCGTGGTCTCGAAAATTCGACATAATGAAAATCACAGATTGTCCTGAAACCTTCTCCAGTTTCTTCGAGGGTACAAAAAATTGCTCTCAATTTCAACTCTTTGCATTGAAATTTACAGAACGATGAATAACCTAAATCCACCATTTATGAATAATCTCTTTAAATTCAGATCTGCGCTTTATTCCTCCACAAATACTTATATGACTTGAAGCATATAATACCAAATAAAGTAACTTTCGGTTCTAACAGTGTTGAGTCCGTTGGGACTCAAATATGGGATGGCATACCAAATAAAATGAAATCTGCAGAAAATTTGAAAATTGTTTAACTTATAATAAAGCAATGGAAAGACCAAAATGTAAATGTAGTGCCTGCAATAGTTTTAATTTTTATTCAACGGTAAATTTTGTACACATTTAATTTCATGCGATTTAGATTAGTTAACTTTGTATATATTGTATGTATTGTTAGCTATGCGAATATCGAATTAAAATAAATAAACAACAACAACAACGAACTCGCGACCCAGCATGATACAACAAAAGCTCCCTTTCCTTTTGTCAAAACAACTCCGTTTTAAGTTTATAGCTTCTTTGTTCTCATTGATGCACTTTGAGTGGAGAGAGTCATATGAGTGATAAGAAGAGAGAGGAGAATGAAGAAGGGATGAATCTCCCTAAGATATCTAAAGCACAGTTAAATGTTTGCTACAGCATCAGGGGATTCCCTCTGAAATTAAAAATGAGAGAAGGAGCCTGAACCAAGGCCTACGTTGAAGGTGATGAGTCCCACGTTAACAATGTTGACATTCTTCTAGCTTGATACAATTACTTTACTTTACAGTCTCATGCAAGATTCTGCAGTAAATTAAAGATTCATTTTTTCTCTTCGTATAATTTCAATATCTAAGTAGGTCAATATTTAACTTTGTATTGAGATTACCTTAAAACCAATATAAACCTTCAAAATTGATAAAAGTTTTGAAATGAAGCTAGGGGGTGCTCTATCCTACATTCTTTTTATCTACTGAGGGAGTTCCTCCTAAAATAAATTCCTCTTCTAGAAATTCATTTTTGTGTTGAGTACCGATGTAGACTTGTTTTTGGTATTCTGTGATTAGTTCCTCTGTCTTATGTATTAGTTTCCTTGATTTTATGTTTATGTCTTTGCAGTAGTGGAACTTTAAAATGATAATGAACTTAACTGAAAAACAACTTTATGCAACAAAATGCATGTAGTATGCTTTCACACCTTTCAATCTTTTCTCGTTTTGAGCTTTAGGGGGCTAATGCAATTGAAGATGCAGTCATTTCTTCTTAACCGACCAATTATATCTGTTAGCAGATATAAGTTCAGTTATGTTCATTAAAATCTCTAATCGAAACATCAAAACATAATGAGAATACTGATACTGATGGTTTAAACCCCACCAGCACCTCTTAAGCGTCATGACAAGGGGTCGTGGACTCAATTAGCGCTTAGCTACTTCTGCGATCCCAGCGCTTGGCACTAAAAAACTGCAACTTCACCTTCACCTTCAGCTTCACTTTCACCTTCATCTTCTCTGCCTTTAAGGAAAACCGGCAATGGGCATGATGCTATATCATTCCGTGGAACTAAACTCTGGAATCAAATTGAACATGATGTTGAACAGGCAGCCTCTCTTGCCACTTTCAAGAAAAGAATCAATAAACTCATTGTTAGAACTTAATCAAGACCCTTATTTTGGTAAAATATTTGCACAGTTGTATATGTAATTTCTTTCATTTTCAACTAATCCTGACAGAAATTTTGCTTAGGCTTGCTCTGCCTGCAAGAACAATTGTCTTTGTAAGAACAGGTTGGACGGAATGACCCCGCATAACATAAATGTTTAATAATACTTTTTCCAAACTAACTTTATTAGTCAATTTAGAACATTAAGTTGAGTTGCAGCTTTTCTACAAAGTTCTGAAATGTGTGGATCAAAATTTAGTCTAGTTGAATCCCGAGAAGTTTTACTGAATCTTCAGACTCAATTTTTTTCCCTTGGATCCTTATTTTCTCGCCACTGGTAGTTGTCTGATCTTTTTTAATTAACAGTGCATGAAACTTTGATGGATTTGCAATCATATGGTTTTGCTTTAACCAATCTAGTGCAACGCCTGCTTCTTCCTCTAGGACTCGCACCAGATCTGGTAGAGTCCTAGAGAAACAAGCAAGCATGTTGTCGTCAGCATAGTTATATAGTGTTGCCTGTTTAATAAACAGAGAAAAAGATCTTTTATATATACATTAAAAAGAATAGGGCCTAGTACAGAGCCTTGGGGGACACCAGATAAGATTGTTTGAAAGGAACTGTATGTNAACTTTGATGGATTTGCAATCATATGGTTTTGCTTTAACCAATCTAGTGCAACGCCTGCTTCTTCCTCTAGGACTCGCACCAGATCTGGTAGAGTCCTAGAGAAACAAGCAAGCATGTTGTCGTCAGCATAGTTATATAGTGTTGCCTGTTTAATAAACAGAGAAAAAGATCTTTTATATATACATTAAAAAGAATAGGGCCTAGTACAGAGCCTTGGGGGACACCAGATAAGATTGTTTGAAAGGAACTGTATGTATTGTTTATTCTTACGGATTGCTCGCGCCGTTTAAGATAGGAATAGATTAGTACTTAGGCATTTTCATCTATGCCATGCGCATTTAACATCGCGATCAGGAGATCATGTGGGATACAATCAAATGATTTTGACAAGACCATCAGTACGGCACCTACAATATAATTATTGTCAAGTTTGGCCTTCCAGTCTTCAATGAGTCTTATCAAAACGTGCTGCGTACCGTATGCTTTTCTATATGCACCTATGAAAATCGACAGAGTAGTATCAAGATGGAGAACTAATTGCTGTTTTATAATTTTTTCATAGATTTTAGAGAATGTATTTAGAACACTGAAAGGGCGAAAAAATTTTTCAACTGTGCGATTTGTTTCATCTTTATCCAAACGGCATACTGCTGCACGCTTTCATTTATCTGGAAACCTGTGGTTTTGTAAACAGCTGTTTATAGCATGGGTTAGGGGAACGGTAAGCTCAGCCGAAGCCAAAGACACTAATTTTGCTGGAATTTGATCTTCACCGGTAGATTTTTTTGCGTCGAAGGATCTAAGTAAATTCCAGACCTCATGATGTTGCACTTTATGAAATGAGAAAGAATTTGAGCTGTCATTACTTTTCGAGAATAAGCCTAACGAGTTGTCGATCGTCATCAGTTTCAACTGTCTCAGCAATGTTACAAGGTTTTTGTCCACTTGTTTTCTCGACTATATTAATATAATGATCATTGAAGATCTCAGTCAATTCATAGTCATCAGTTACAATCTTGTGGTTATGTACCAAGGAAATATCATCACTGACCAAGCCTCCTTTATTAGACAGAACAGGTTTAACCAAATTCCAAAATTTTTTATTAGAAATTATACCATCCGCAGTCGCTTTTTTGAAATGTTGTTTAATTGCTTTCTTTCGTAAGGAAACACACTTGTTGCGCTGCTTTTTATAGTTTGTTTCGTTTTGATTTGTAGGATGTTTGTTGAATCTATTTTTTATCCTCGTTCTGGTGTAGATTGCCGTTTTTAGTTCACGAGTCACAAAAGGTGCACTATTTCCTCGCACAAACGGTAGTCTTTAGAGGAGCGTGTTTGTCCACTAGATTTCGGAAGCTGTGGGTAAGATTATTATAACAATCATCGGGGTCCTCCAAGGTATCAAAATTAGTTCTACGAAGATCTGCACGAAACTTAACTGGGTCGAAATTTTTATAGTTTCGATACTTTATCACCTTGGGTTTAAGACGAGGGATATGTGATTTAAGACTTGTAACAACAAGACCATGATAGTCGCTAAGACCGGTCTCAAAAACTGAGGTTTTCTGGAAATACTTTACTTCAATATACTTTACTTAAATACTACAATACTTTAACTTCTCAATTAGATGCTGATGTTACAGCTCGCTCAAACTGAAGTTTTTTTCGCGAGTTCTCCAGTCGAGCGGTCATGCTTTTTTAGCTCCGATGTAGCAGCTGGGAAATATTTGGCATAAGTTTATTTAAACGTGGTGAAATGACATAATCTTCGACGAAAAGTGTCTGGTTACCTTTGGAAGCCTCTCTGGGTGTAGTAGTGCAATAAAGAATTATTTCAAGGGCACTTTCAACTTGTTTTGCTGCTAGGCCACGCCACGCCTCCACCGAGATGAAGTCAGCAGGTGCACGTGCAGGCGCACGCCAAAATCAGAATCAGAATCCTGAAGCATATCAGGCTTATTTCGATGAAAAGTTTGCAGAATTAAAAATTGAAATGGCAGCGAAGGAGTGTATTGATAATCTGCACGCAACTATAAAGAAACAGAATGACAAAATTGAAGTGTTAGAATCCAAAATCGTAATAATGGAACGGCACATTGCCCAACTTCAGAATAACGTGGATGATAATGAGCAGTACAACCGACGACTGTGTCTCAGAATTAATGGAATACCCCCAGTGGCTGAAGGAGAAAGTGAAACGAGTGAGATGTGTTTGGAGAAGGTGAAGAACGTATTCAAAGAATTGGAGGTTGATGTGCCTGATGCAGTGATAGACCGTGCGCATCGAATTGGATCACCAAGGGTCGTCAAAGGTAGGAAAATCCATCAGGTTATAGTACGCTTCACAACTTGGCGACATAGAACTTTGGTGTATCGAGCAAGGAAAACATGCCCCAATTACAAGATAAAGTTGGACTTGACCAAACGTAGGATTGATATAATCCAGAAGGTAACATCATTCCTTGAAGAAAAGAAATTGGGGTTTGCATTTGCAGATGTAAACTGTCGATTGAGTGTAAAGATTGGAGACAAATTTGAGCACTTTAACAGTGAAGAGGACCTGGTGGACATAATCCGAAGATATGACGAAGAATGCGACCCTGAAAGCCATCATAGTGAGAGCCATCACGATGAAAGCAATGATGATGATGGACATGATGCTGCTGCAGAGACAACTCCCGAATCGTAAGAACCTTCTGTGAACCCGATTAACTGCCACCTTTCGTTGTTGTTTGTTTATTCATTTTTTGCATGATTAGCCCTTGTTTCCATATATTCGGATACGGTAATGCAACTAATCTCATCCATTTTGTTCAATTCGTTAATATCCTGCTTTACTGTGAATAATTTGGGCCATTTTTGTCTCTAAACTTATTTTCATACAATATCTTATGAGGTGAATGTGTAAAATCCTAACGACTATATGGAAACATTGTTTGTTTATTATTGTTTCCGCCGCGGTTTCTGCTCGGTGGAGTTTCCCGAGCGGGTGATAATTTGACTGTTTGAGTAGTCGGGGCTGTTTTCCGGGCGGTGGGATGTTCTGAGCGGGCGGAAATCTACACAATGAAGGGTGCTCTATGCCCTAATATTTTTATTTTAATTTTTTTTTTTTTCAAAACGATATTTTCTCTCGTCAACAATAAGATTTTCGTCCGCTCGGAGGGTTCGGCTGGCTGGGGTCCGCCCTGGTGCGCTTGGTGGCAGGTGTTGAGCGATGCTATGAACGTCGAGCAAACAATTAAAAGTATTGTGCCACATGAGACCAGGACTAAAAACATTGCCTTTTGATTGAGGATGCCCCTGGGAGTCTGTGCTTGATGTTTGTTGCGTCGTGCGGCACTTGTCGCTGGCGCAGTGGGAAACAATTCTTTTTCGGTGCTTGGGTTTCACCCGCTCGGGAGTTCCGCTGAATGGAAATCAGCTTTAACTTTAGTTTCTTGAATTTATAGCTTGTTTTTGTTT
>REGM01000090.1:1106184-1117209 GCA_004194415.1 Aurelia aurita | reverse complement strand
TATGTTGATATAAAAAAAGAAAAAAAACTGAAGTTAAATTTCTATGTGCCTGTTTGTTGGTAAGCTGGAGTTTAATATCAACCTTTGATCGTTTAAGTTTGCCATCCATCATTTTAAATCAGTAACAGCTCCCACAATTATCAATATCTATGGATGATTTACATATCATAGTGCCAACTGTTTTATACATAATGCTCTTTCGACCAAATATACCTGATGGGCCGGAACAAATTTGCCGCTTTTGAAAATTCATAGCACAAAGAATACTTGCTGGATTGAAATAAATCGAATTTTTCTTGATAGCTGAGAGGTTGAAGTATTTTGGTAAATTTTCTCGCGTTTATATGAACACTGAAAATATTGGTAAATTCGACATCACAAACATTTCTTGGTTGAGAAATGGCTGAAAAAACCCTAAAACCCTCTATCAAATCATAAAGAAACTCTTTGCACAGAACAATAAAAAAGTACATTTTTTCATGAGTTAGAGATAACGCCTGCATATCTTTTGCCATGGGATTGAAAAAATTCAGCATTTATTTGAAAATATATTTCCAATAACTTTCGAGAGAGACGAAACGAAATGCCATTGGGTATTGTTCTGTGTGAAGATTCCTTACAATTTGATCAAGTGTTTTAGGCCCATTTTCAGGCATTTCGCAACAAAGAAATTTTTATAAAGTCAAATTTACCGATATTTTCAGAACTCATAAAAATCTCAGAAATACTTCCGTCTATCAGCTTTTAAGTAGAATTTAATTCATTATAATCCATCAAGTATTATTATTGTGCTACAAATTTTCAATAGTGGGAACTTTTTTCTGGCTCACCCGGTAGTATTCAAATCTCAAGTGTCTAAAAACCAAACTGAGTTATGCAAATGCTTGCAGAAGAACATTGTAAATGTTTTTTCGCCTTTGAGGCAGTGTCAACTGAGGAAACTTCAGGAAGTACAGAAAGCAACGGCATGCTTTGTAATAAAAGTTACGCACCTACAGATGGCATATTGAAAATCGGATGGTTACCAATTGCTGAGAGACTCGAATTAGACATCCTAAAGCCGGCTTTTAACCCTATTACTACCGGGGGGGGAGGGCGCAAAGTGCCCGCGGCAAATATGATCTGATGTAGTGCCGTCACTTCGAAAGATGAAGAGGCGAGGTTTTACGACTTTTCTTAAAATTTAATAGGTTAATTAAAATTTGAATTTTTTTCAAAATGGCAGACACTGATCACGTGCCCAACGTGGTTTCGACACGTGGTCGTGTGGTAAATTAAAGAAGTGAGTCTAGTGATATCGAAGATCATCAAGAACACCAACGTTCGTTAGCTCTCAATGAGAGCTTCGGATGATGTATAAGGTTATTCATTTTGGATGACGTCAGCAATTTAAAATTTAATGACGTCATAAAAGTTTATGACGTCATATAATTAATAACAAATGCAATAAATAAAATTTTATTGTCAAATATGGTTCTCTGGATCGTTGTAAATGATTTTGAAGCATTTCAGAGTATTTGCATCAGTAATTAGAGCTTTTAATGAAAGAATGAAGAACTGGTGCAACTAAATAATGAATAAATGAAATAAATAATGAGTTGAAATAGATATTATATTACTGATTTTTGTTCCTTGATGATTTGTGATACATTCTATTGCCACTATGGAAGGAATTATTAAATAAAACTTTAAATATTGCTAATTTTGCCAATAGTTAGAAAATATCACATTTTTTCGCCATTTTGAGGTCATAGTGACGTCATGGATATAATGAGGAATAAAAAAAGTGCCCGATTGTGTCGATTTTGTTACCCCTTCCTGGTACTACAAGGGTACAAAAAGCAAGGTATTAATAGGGTTAAAGCGATAAATAATAGAAACTCGCCAGAAAGAAAAAAATTTGACATCCAAACATGCAGTAGAACATTACGCAGTTGTAATGAGACCCGCATAAGACCTTCAATGATACCAAATACGTTCCAAGATGCCCCTCCAAAATCCTACAATGCACTACCTAGTGATACGAAAAGCGAGACTAATTATAAAAAGTTTTGTGCTGATATTAAGATGTTCTCAATGAAAAAAGCAAAGGACTCGCGGAATTAACACCTTTTTAACTTATTGAATTTGACATTGTAACATAGTCATTGTTTTTTCAGGTAATTACTTTAACTCTGTAAAATAGACCTACATTTAATTTTTAGAGCTGAAGAGCCACACATGTAGTGGATATGCTCATTTATGCCATATAATAAATATGATAATAATGATGTAGTAAATGAAATATGTTACCTTAAATATGAACCGATTTCAAAATTTGGTATTATCTGTACCACATTGACTTAACTAGGCACGAAATTGAATATAAAATAGATTGATATTCTGTATTTTTGTTCTTCTACTATCCACCATTGCGTTTGCTAAGGGTATGGACCAGAAACTTTCCGTTCACCCTGCATAACAAGCAGTAAGAAATGATGTTCATTTACAAAAACATTTCTCTGTTTAGACATTTTCAACATCCGCCTGAAATTGCAGCTTTATTAAAAACACTTTACTGCCAAATTATTCTTATTAATCGCGCAGGTAATGATGAAATAAATGATTGAAAATTAAAGTAAAGTTAAACTGTCTAGATTAACAAATGTTAAGTCAGCTTTGCTGCACAAATGTAATCAAAAGCATACTTTATTTTCAAAAATACGTTTCGAAATAATTTGTTCGCTGAGATAGCATCATTATATTAGCAGAAAGGTCTGAACTTTGCAAGTATCGAAGAAAATGCAAGTCGAATATTGGTTATATGAAGTTTTAAATGAAATAAATAGCAATTTATACAATCGAGGTAAGGTCTTGTTGCAACGGAATTTATGCCGTCAAATTTAAAACCATTTTCTGCAAAGAACATTGCCAACAACTGCAAGATGTTGTTGGAAATTGACCACCCTATGTTTAATGAGCAAATCAGTATAAATTTTCGGCCAACCTTTGCCATCAGTTCTATTTGAGGGACATGAAATAAACTCTACCTAACCTTGACAAGATGGATGTCATAAATCTTAAAGTACGGGAGATTCAGATTTGATTTTGTCATTTCAAAGCCAGATTGATTTATTGACATAATTTCAAAAATTGCGATCTTGTCTATTTTGATTTGGTTTGAAAACAATCATCTCCTCTCACGTAACAGCCTCAAACATAGGAAGTTTTTAGAACGTACTGTTTAATTTCAATTGCCTTTCACCCCACACCTAATTTCGCGTTTTGTATGGAAACAACTTAACTTTAATTTGCTTTCAATTTTCAATTTATTCCTTGCTTCGCGAATGATAAAAACAAATTCGTGGTAGAATTATTGGGTTCCAGTCCCTGAAATGGCCCCATAATGGTTGAGCTATTTTGGATTCGAAAAGCAAACAGTCAAATTGGGACGCCATTTTGTTGCTGCTAACCGGAAAATTTCGTGACGGGAGTGTGCCATGAATGTTATTCGACTAGGCCATGACTGATCAATTACGACGTTTGGAGACAAACTTCTTTCTAGGATATTTATTCGAAAGAGTTTGCAGTGATTCGGAAAAGACCAACAGAATAGCATACGTTATGTAACTTTATGTAAGATTTCTGAAGTTGCTGATATCTGTGCTTAAGGAAACATACAGGATCAACAGTTGACGATAATCTCTTGAAAAACCAATTAGTTTGAAGATTTATTTCTACTGTGGTTGATAGATGCACTAATCTAAAGCATTGCGTCCCCGGGCTTCACAAACAAAGGCATAGGAACAATGGAAGCTCCTTCCTATTCTGCATTCACAGAAAACGATTGAAAACAGTAGGTATATGATTTTAAAGAGTAGATCGATCGCTTACAAATACAAATCATACCAAAGTAAAAACAAAATACGTTTCTCCATCAACTTGGAGCTCCCACTTTACAAAAGTGCAGCATCACCATAATATTCAAGAGTTCTCTTCCTCAAGAAAATGTGCATAGCGCATGTTCTACCTCCTTCTAAAACTTGATAGTGTAAAATTTAACATCACGGCATTTCATAGGTGATACAATTATTATTACCCAAAACATTTGGGATAAATATTAATCAGAGAAATCATAGAACTACCTCCATACTTTAATGAAAGAGGATTTTTGCACGTGACAATGAGAAGGTAACATATGGCCACTGGCTGAACGTCAATCTTTCGCTCGTAAAGTTAATGTTGGTACTGGCTTCGAGACTAGTGCTGAGTTCTCGGATCTGTATCAAAGGCAAAAAAGTAATTATATACTTCCTTTGGTTTTCAAGAAAGAGTACGAAAATATCTTCTTGTCGAAGCAGCAGTATGACGTCTAAATAGATTGTGCACCAGTTATGCGCTAAAGAATATTTTCCTAGTTAGTTTCTGCAACTTAGACTAAACATTGAAGGCAAACAGAACAAATTTCCTATTGATAGAGCTTGAAATCCAATGGTTTACTTACAATTTAATGAGATCCGAGCATGATTGATTAACTTGCTTTTTCTTTGTCTCTCGTTCTCGCTCAACAGAGCATTTTACCTTTTCACATCTTGTTTGATAGCTTCAGTATTCGTGGTAAATGAACACCTTATCAGTTTAATATACTAAAGTTCTCTGCACATAGAATTAGTGTTTTGAGCTAATGATCGGCTTCTTATGGCTGGCAAAGAGACACCTGTCTTCTGTAGCAGATGGTTTTAAAGCCATCGAAGAGCCGTATAGCAAGTAGCTTTTGTATTTATTATGAGCTTGGATTTGCAAGATAATAAACAACAAATTCTGCTTACGCATCACGAAGTCTGATATCACCTTCAAGATAATTTAAGATTGAAAAAAATGAAAAATATCTAAAAAGGCAATAATATTTAGCTTGCTGGCGCTAGTCCCTCAAAATTAAGCATGGAAAATAATCACGTATGTGCTAAGATAATTTACAAATTGCCACTATACTATGTCAACATAAATTTTGCCACTCCAATAAACAAGCTGACTTGTCGAAAGCAAATGACAGCTCGATGTTCGTTGGATGTTTGGTGACCCTTGACTTGCAAGAATATAATAGCCGCGTACGTTGATCGAGATCTAACCTAAGAATGCTGCAAGCAACTTCCTGAGCAATTGCTCGTTACGTTTTGTCATTAGATGGATTCTCAAATGTATTAAGCTTTAAACATTAACCTGATTGCTTCCCTTCTCTTGTATTATAAAAAAGTACAACATGGGATAACCAATTTTTACTTTTAGTGAAATTTGATAAGTCTATTTTGAAGATTTCTGATTAGATCTTTAGTTAAAATTTCTATTGTTCAAGATTCAGTGCCTAAGCCGTTTGTGTGTAAATCTTGAAAAATAGAAATTCTGGCTGAAGACAATGGGTAGTACAATAGAGAACGCAGAAAACGCCAAGCGGTTTATGTGTGAATTGGAGACGCCATAATTCTTCGAAACCTTGAGATATTTTAAATGTTCCTTCAATACGCAAATATCTGGGGAGTAGATTTCTTCAAAATAAATGGGGAAATTTCAAAAAAATGTTTGTCCTTGTTGCGTTTTATGAAGGTAGGTTCCGAGACTGTTCACAAAAAGGAAATCTCTAATGCAATGAACAGCTTCTTTTGCTCGGTAGGCAAGGATCTTGCCGACAAAATTGATCCAGCTCCAAACCCCCTCCTCTCAGGTGACTACGAAGTTAACAAAAGTAAGGCAACATTTCACTTCAGGACTATAGAGGTTAAAGATATCAGGGATGCATTTTCCAAAGTTAAAACAGCAAAGAGATTTGGGACCGACAATATCTCTAGCTACTTTCTGAAACTAGCATTGCCTTTCATTGAAAACTCGCTTGCTTTCTTGTTCAATACATCCATTGAAACAAGTCGGTTTCCTGACTCATGGAAAGTGGCTAGAGTTACTCCAATATTTAAGGATGGAGATAAGACTGACAAGTCTAACTATCGACCAATATCAGTCTTGCCAGTCATCTCAAGGCCCGGGGGGTCTACCTTGGAGAAAAAGAACGGGGATGCAGGGCAATAATTCCGTTGAAATCAATTAAATTGGAGAACAACTCTGTCTGCTTTAAAGAGAGGTAACTTTAAAAAACCTTATCAGGGTTCACTGTGCTTCTTTTATCATTCTACTCTTTCCAGTTTTCCACAAAGATCACAAAAGAGACTGAGGCTTTTCTTTCAAATTTTCTTACAAATAGATGTTTCAAAAACTTGTTTATGTTTTATTCCCTGACACAAAATTTAGTTTAATCATTCAGCAATTCAAACCAATTGCATATTTGAATTATGTAATACACAGGGAACAATTATTGTAATCCATATGGCCAAGGTGTGCCAAGCACTCACAAGGACAGAAAACAACAACAAATAGAATGTATCCATATCATAACATTTATATTCAATTGGGTTAGGGAAGTAGAATACAAAAATTCATGCACTATCGACCAGCAGTGTCAACACTCACGAAGCAAGCACCCACCTAACCATCAAGTTCTCAAACTGTCTCAAATCAACAAAGTAGTCAGATCGATAAAGTGATGCTAGCTCATGTCCATCATATGATAAAAATCCTTGTGCTTAGTTAGATAGTTAAAGTTAGGCCTATCTTTATCTTACAACAGATAGAAAGTAAAACATATCAAAATTCTTCTTATACGACTCAAGTTTTTGACGCAAATAAAACAAAGCATACCACCCATAACTCTCCTTGCTTTCAGTATCTAAAGAAAATGTATGCCTCTTGATTTCAGCACTTTTCTGTCTGTACCTGGCCATATAAAATTTTTTGCATTGCCGCCAAAATAAAAAAGATTGTTGTTGATGTTGAAGTGAATGCGAGTTGCTGTTGTTGTTTCCTTTCGGAGCGCTGCTGGGAGGGAGATAAGATACCCCATTCGGCATTCAGATGGGGTATCTAATCACATGGGATTCACGCTAATATAAATTTATTGAATGCTAATTTAAATGTTTGTTGAATGCTATATAATGTGTAAGTTATTTTAGTTTTTCATGACAAATTTGACCTGTCCTGGAAAAATAGCCTTAATGGACATACCTGTCCCAGAATGAAGACACAAAAGGTATAATCCTGTCCTGGAATTTTTAGCTGAAAACGATACCCTATTGGCAGGCACATCCCCGGGTACTCAATGTATTAAGTAGACCCCCCGGGTCATCATCATCATCATCATCATTACTTTATTTACAGAAGGCGAGAATTAATTATAACTAAATTTACAGCTAATTTAAGCCTACTCTACAATACAATATATACAATATTACAGAACAAATAAATTAAAATATATCAAGGCTAATTACACGAGGATAAAAACATAAAAGTCTATCCTGTTAGGAACCCAACCTGTGGTATATATGCTTTGCAAAGCCTGCAGTTGCACTTATCACCTTTCCAGCACCTTATTTGTTTTTTAAAAATTGGAAGGGTGCTAGAATCTTTTATCTCATGTGGTAATACCTGCCACAATCTATTTCCAAGGAATGCTATAGTCTCGATTCCAAAGGAAGTAGTGCGTACCTTTGGAAGCTGCGCGTCGTTACCATGTCTTAGGTTGTAATCAATGTTTCGCTGCATGAAAATTTCCTTCATGAAAGTTGGATTGAGATCGAATTTTGTTTTAAAAATTTCAGTCATAAGCAACTGCAGATTTCTTATATGGATGGGCACCGAATTAGTTTGTTCCAAGAGAAAACCAAAATCATGTTTGTAATCTTTCTGTGCGATGCGCAGTGCCCTTTCGTGGACATGATTGATTCTTTGATTCAAGGTTCTATCGCAGAACATCCAAACAAGTGGACAGTTGCTAAAATGAGAAAGTACAAATGCTCGCATTAATTGCTGCAATTTTTCTGTGCCCATGTAACAGGATATCCGGGCAAGAGCATGAAGTTTTTGGCTGGCTTTCTTACAAAGAGTTTTGACATGTTGTTTGAAAGATAAAGATCGATCAAAGGTAATACCAAGGAGATTCTCCCCTGTAGTTTCTTTCAGACAAGCCGCTCCTATTCTGATAGATACTTCGTTTTCTTTTGCACCAAATATCATTAAATGGCATTTATCTTCATTTAGCTTCATTAGATTGTTTGGAAACCATTCAGTTAACTTAAGGGCATCATTCTCTAGATGCGCAATGACATTTTCGATTTTTGGACCATACGCATAAATTGTTGTATCGTCCGCATAGTTACAGATTTCGGTTTCCTCTAGGAACATAAACAGGTCATTCAGGTATATGTTGAACAAAAGGGGGCCCAGGACAGAACCTTGCGGTACACCTAAGACGGTTTTTGTCCACGTGCTGAATGAACCATTGACTTTTACCCTTTGCTTCCTGTCCACGAGATAGCTATGGATGAACTGCAATGCAGATCTACTGAAACCATATGCATTCAACTTTGCAATTAATAATTCGTGATTTAGACAATCAAAGGCTTTCGAAAGGTCCGTCAAGACGGCCCCTGCGACGCCCCCGCTGTCCAACGACTTTTTGCAGGTTTCAACTAAACGTAGAAGTGCATGCTGTGTACCATAGCCCTCTCGAAATCCACAGAGGAGTGGAGACAAGAAAACTTGGACAAAAGGCAGCATTTGATCTTGCATCAACCTTTCGTAAATTTTTGACACTGATGGCAAAACTGTAATGGGTCTGTAGTTCTTCTTCGAAAAAGCATCCTCCTTTTTAAAGAGTGAACTTATATCTCCAGCTTTCAATTCCTTGGGAAAAGTACCCTTGGATAAACCAGAGTTGAACAGATTTCGAATGGCAACAGAAAATACATCAGAATTTTCCTTTAGAATTTTTGCAGGTATGCAATCAACTGGAGAGGCTTTGCTCGGATTAAGCTGTTTGATTTTAACAGCAACTTCTTCGATAGTGACCTCTCTGAATTCAAATTTGTTGGAAAACTTAGCATGCTCATTTATTTTGCAAATACTTGGATGAGCTTCATATTTCTTAACAGATTTGTCAATGGGATCTAGTATATCACTTGTTGGGAGCAAAAGTGAGTCATTTTTAGAGATCCCTAGGCTGTTTGTAATATTTGCAAAGTAATGGTTAAAAATCTCTGCAATTTGACAGTCCTGACTTATCATTTTTCCGTCTTCGATCAGAGTGATGGACGAATTTACTTGCACTTTGTCTGAAAATAGTGGCCTTACAGTTTTCCAAAACTTATGATTATCTGTAAGATTATTAAGATCAATATTCTTATAGTAATCAAATTTAGCCCTTCGTAGCAATTTCACACATTTGTTCCTCTGCTTTTTGAACGATTTAAGGTTCTCTTCAGTTCTATTGTCGTTATACCNTCCGGTGGCGTGAAACTTTGGACGAGGTCGTTTGCCCCAATCTGAAAGTTGAATTATTAAACGAAATAATACTAAATATTTTTTCCAACTTCGTACCAAATAAAATTACCACAGTTAGGCCACGGCAGGCACCTTGGATAACACAGTCTATCAAAAACTTTATTCGCAAAAAGAATAGGGCATACAAAACATTTATCAGAAATGGTCAACCAGAGGATAGGCGAGAGAACATCCAGAACATGATGTCGCAGGGTTCAACGTTACTCGAAGATGCGAAACAAAGATACTTCACGAAAATAGGGCAAACTCTTTCGAATCCTACTACTGGTAGAAAATCTTACTGGGCTTTGATAAATAAGATTTTGAACAAAGCTAAAGTCCCGGTGATTCCTCCCTTACTAGAGAACGACATTTTTGTGCTAGATTTACTGATAAGGCTCAAATATTTAACGATCATTTTATGCTCCAATGTACTACCTTAGATACTGGGAGTGAAATTTCATCCGATGTTCCATTATGTGCTCCACCCTTGACAAATGTCCACATAACTGATGAGAAGATATTGTGGATTATTCGTTCATTAAATCCAAGCAAAGCGCATGGTTGGGATAATGTTTCAGCACGTATGATTAGAATTTGTGATCATGCAATTGTAGCGCCCCTACGAATAATATTCGAAACCTGCTTGATTACAGGCAAATTCCCTCAAGTTTGGAAACAAGCTAACGTAGTTCCCATACATAAAAAAGGTAGTAAAAATTTAAATTCTCGCCCCATTTCACTACTGCCACTTTTTGGAAAAATGCTTGAGAAGTTAATATTTGATTCCCTTTACGAGCATCTAAACATGCATAGTTTACTTGATCCAAATCAATCGGGATTCCGTTCTGGAGATTCAACTATTAATCAGTTGTTAACCATAGTTCATACAGTCTTCGAAGCCTTCGACTGCAATCCACCCCTCGATGTGCGCTCGGTATATCTCGATAGGGTTTGGCACAAAGGTCTTATTTTCAAACTGCCTCGTTGTGGTGTTTCTGGTCGGCTGCATTTAATAGTTAAAAGCTTTTTAGCTGATCGTAAACAGCGCACAGTCCTAAACGACAAAGCCTCACACTGGGGAAATGTTGCAGCTGGTGTTCTTCAGGGTTCAATCCTTGGACCCCTTTTCTTTCTCGTGTACATAAATGATTTAACTGAAAATCTGAGGTGTAATGTTAAACTTTTCGCTGACGATACATCGCTTTTCACTGTCGTTTACGATCCTAATGCAGCCGCGCTAGACATGAATCATGACATGAATCTCATTAGCTCTTGGGCACATAAGTGGCGAATGTCTTTTAATCCCGATCCAACGAAACAAGCAGTCGAAATAACCTTCTCAAGGAAAAGAATCAGTGTAGACCATCCACCGATTCTATTTAATGATACCCCTGTCCTAAATGTTAACGAACACAAACACCTTGGGATTGTTCTCGATTCAAGACTGTCATTTGCTAGTCACATCCAGGCAGCAATCACTAAATCCAGACAAGGAATAGGAATGTTACGGTTCCTTTCACGGTACTTGCCGCGACAAACATTAAACGAATTATATAAACTATATGTCCGACCGCATTTGGATTATGGTGACGTCATATATCATACCCCACAAAATGTATGTGA
>REGM01000090.1:1091674-1105359 GCA_004194415.1 Aurelia aurita | reverse complement strand
TCCTTGTATTCGTGGACTTCTCTAAAGCCTTCGATACGATTGCTCATGACACACTCATCATGAAAATGCACCATCAAGGTTTTTCCAAAGAATTTCTCTCGTGGATAACAAGCTACCTAACACCCCGTAAACAGTTCGTTCAGATTGATGCAAACATGTCAGACAGTTTACCCACAACATTTGGCGTACCCCAAGGCTCTATCCTTGGCCCCTTGATATTCAACCTGTACGTAAATGATCTGCAAAACCACTTTCAATCCAGCTCAATACAATATGCCGATGATACTACAATCTACGAAAGCTGCAAGGCCAAGGAGATACAGAATGCACAACATCTACTGAATGAATCCTTAGCGAAAGTAAACGATTGGTCTGCTAACAATTCCCTGGCAGCCAACGCATTAAAAACACAATTCATATTATGTGCATCCAAACGGCTGTATGACTTCCATCAACTAAAGGACAAGGAAATCGAGATAACTTTTGGTTCGACGAAGCTGAAGCTAAACAAGGAACCTCGTTATTTGGGAATGTACCTGGATCAACACTTGACTTGGGAAAACCACTTAAAGCATGTCCTCTCCAGTTGTTATGGCAAACTATCTGTTCTACGAAAATTAAAGAACTTTGCACCATTTAGATCGCGTAAAACATTAGCAGAATCATTGATTCTCTCCAAAATCGATTTCAATGATTATGTTTATTCTCCTTTGAGCCAGCTTCAGCTGAAAAAATTGCAACGGCTTCAGAAGGCTGCGGCAAGTTTTGTACTTAAACGTTACGCCCATAAAAAAGATATTTTGAAACTTGGATGGCTACCAATTGCAGAAAGACGGGACTTCAATCTAATAAAATTGGTCTTTAAGGCAATTCACAACACCAATTGGCCAGTGATAAATAAACTTGAACTCCAAACTTGCAACAGAGTATTGCGAAGTAATAATGAAATTCGAATAAAGCCCTCGCTTATACCAGACATTTTTGAAGATGCCGCAGCGAAATGCTTCAATGCCTTACCTGGACATATAAAATCCCAGTCTAATTTTTCAACATTCTGTCGCGACCTTAAGAAGCATTTATTAGAAAGAGCAAACAATAAACTGGACTAAATTGCCTTATTTCTAATCCTTATGTGATTGTTTCTTGTTACCTTTTTAACTTGTAATTATTAGCTAGCTTTTAATTTTAGAGTTGAAGAGCCACACTAGCAGTGGATATGCTCGATTTTACCATTATTATTATTATTATTATTATTATTATTATTATTAACTCATTCAAAATGAGTCTGAAACAATGGTCTTCAAATCCCTAAATGGGTTAGCTCCACAATACTTGTGTAACCTATTCACAAAAAACTCAAAATGCTCCTCCCGTAGCCTCCGCAATACAGAGACGGACCTGAGGCTACCTATGAAAAAAAAAATAATAAATGGACAAAAATGTTTTTCTTTCAGAGGAACAAAGTTGTGGAATAGCCTCTCAGCTGAGTCAAAGCAAGCATCCTCCCTAAGCCGATTTAAGCAATTGATCTACCCCCCCCCCCCCTTAGCTAAATATATGAAATATGAAATATGAAATATGAAATATGAAATATGAAATATGAAATATGAAATATATAGGTGAAATTTAGAAAAATTTTCCCGATTCCTATTGTCTTTTTCACTTGCGATCGAGACTTGCCCGAAAGTCGCAGTCTGATTGGTCCATGAAAATGAGGCTCTCGAATTTCGGTCACGCGGCCACGAGCTAGCAACGGGCGGCATCAAGGAAGAGATTTGATTCCTATCATACAAAAAAGCTTAACATTTACGATGATCGAAGACTATTGCACCTATATTCGCTATACAACTAGTGTCTTTGTACTGGTAAGATGAACAGTCAGCAAACAAGGGCAGATTTCGTTTTCGACCAATCAGCGCATTTGTTGACATTTCTGGCCTCGACCAATCAGTGACCTCCATTTTTTAGTGCTAACATGAAACAAAAAACAATACGAGAACAACATGCGAAGCTACGACGAGAGAACAAAACATAAACAAACACGATACAAACTACAAGTTAAACTACAAGTTAAGGTAGCTGGCAACTAAATAATTGCAAATTTTATCTAGAGTCAAAATTTAGACCAAAAGATTATGGTTCGCAAAATTGATTATTTAGTTGCAAGCTACCTCAAACTAGGTAATTACAAAGAAAAAAGAAACACTAAACAAATGGAGGGTTGGGATATGGGGGGGGGGGTATTCGTAGGGAATGGATAAATTAATTAAGGCGCTTTGTTTCCAAAATAAACTTAATTGTTAAGTTTGATATTAATTTATTTGCCTCCAAAGGCAAGTTTTCATCTCCGTATAATAAAAGTTGCAAAATATTGTTGCCTGGAGCTTCGGAATATCCATACGTTTGAAGCACATCGTTAGCACCAGCGAGAAGATTACGTCTATGCTCTCTGAATAAATTGCAAAACAGCAAAAAGTGTTCCGTATCTTCTATGCTATCATTCATTGGACACATTGGGTTGATTGTATCTTTAAAATTGTGTTTAAATTTGTGAAAATTGAGATTGCTCGGCCCAACCCTCAATTGAGTTAAATACGCGATCCCTTTTGGATTGTGAATACCATAAACTGAGTTAGCAGGGGGCCTGATTTGCGAAAATAATTTCTTTTTAAGGACGCTAACAGAAGGGGATGCCCTTATCACGAGATCCACTCAGATAAACGGTCGGGATAAAAACTAGATCTGAATTTTTCCGTTCTTGCCCTTATTTGCCCTACTACTGGCTGGCTTCGAAAAATATAGTTTGTTTCATGCAGCGGTGGAATGGGGTTTCGTGTGTAATCAGGAGTTAAGTTGTTGATAAATTTATAAAAAAGGAGTAGACGTCTACTCCGTCTTCTCGAGCTTAACGATTCCCACCCAAGCTCATTGTACAGCCTTTCCCGAGATGTTCCTCTCCAGGTTCCTGTCACTGCTAGTGCAGCAGAATAGTGTACTGATTCGAGTTTTCCCATAAGATAATTTTCGGAGACATCATCTCTTTGAGGCACGTGATAAATTACATCACCGTAATCTAAGTGGGGTCTTACGTATAGTTTATACAATTCGTTCAAGGTGCTTCTAGAGAGATATTTAGACAGAAACTTCAACATTCCAATCTCTTTTCTTGACTTAGTTATCGCCGTATTTAAGGACGCTTTTTAAGTGTGAGCAGATAACGAAAGCTTGGAGTCTAGAATTATACCTAAATGTTTATGTTCGTCCACTTTCGTTACGGGTAGGCCATTAAACAGGAGAACAGGATGGTCAATTTTGACATTTTTCGTTGAAAAGATTAACTCAACACCCTGCTTTCTAGGGACCGGGTTGAAGGACATCCTCCACTTATGTGCCCATAATTTAATGAGATCTAGGTCATGGTTCATGTCACTTGCAGCTGAATTTGAATCCTTAAAGCATCATATTGGATGCGACAAGCGTTGTTGACAAAGTGGTCTGTTCTTTTTATAATAGCTACAATCCTGGCCAAAATAATTTGAATGGGACATAGGCAAATGTCAGTGTTGTTGTGATGTTTCCTAAAATATCGAGACGAAAACATACATTTAGGACCTTCTGATTCCCCCTCCCCCCTGATTCAATGTTGCCTATGTCGAGTGGGGTTTGATTCAAGCCACATTGAAACGGGGATGAAAATAAAAAGTCGAAAATTACATCAAACTTAATACTGTGTTAATTATACTTAACCCAGCCTCGTCCCCAGGGCCTTTCGTCATATTGGGACGGAGACGAAAAGGCCCTGGCATCGGCTGGTCACATGACCATCAAAACACCCTCTCTCCTTGGGTGTAATAAATTTTAGAAGTCGTAATATATGCAGCAGTTTTACATTAGGCCACAGCTGCGGTATGTTTTGCAATGGAGGAGACAGGCAGCTGCAGACAGGAGACAGCTCAGGTTTTTTGGGTTTCTGTCAGTTGTTCAAAGATTTGCAACTGTGCTTCGTCGTATCAAAGTTTTATCTGAAGCCAGAGTCCAGAAAAGTACCAAACCTTCCTCCGGTCAAAATTTTTACCTTCCAATTCCTTCCTCCAGTTTAAAAAACTACCGGGGTGTGGCTAGGGCGTGGCTAGGCTGTGGCAGTCATTAAAACTGACTTATTCTAAATTGTAAAATTAAAAACACGACATGACACGACACGACACGACACGACACGACACGACACGACACGACACGACACGAGCAGAGTTTCTTTTTATCAATCAACCATTTCTGCGATTATAACCTTGGTACTATAGACTTACTACCTGAGTTCTCTGCTTCCCTACTCCATGCATTGATAGGGATAAGAGAAGAATACGGGACTCGGGTAGTAAATCTAACCGCATTGCAAAGCAAGTTAGCAACAACAAAAATAAAACAGAGATAGCCTAGCAAATGGCTAAAAGAACATTGACTAGGATGAGAGAACAATCCAGATGTAGTTTTAATTTTGGAAGCATTTAGTGATCCGGATGCTTGTTGGAGCCTGCTTTGGTAAACGAACTGCTCAAACTATTGCTCTCCAAAACAACAAAGAGTTGGAGCCACGTTACTTGATATTTAAAGCTGAGAAGGAGGAAGGAAAGGTGAGGTGGTGGTGAGGTGATGATATGATGGCTTCTTCTCTGCAAATAGTTTGGCAAATGATAGTGATCCACTTATTTCTGGTGCAGGAAATTCAGGCAAGTAAACAATAATCGGCTTAATCAGTCGCACACCCGTCGCACATGAGGTGGAAAGTGGTATCATCTTAAGAGGATGGACCACGTCTCTATATATATAATCTTTTTGCATCACAAGATCTATTTATTGTTGGAAGTCCAAAATTTTGAGGAAAACTTACAAGAAAGAATAATACAGAGTTTTAAGTTTCTTATAACATGACTATGCTCAAAATGTTGGTTGAAGATTGGTAACTTGTAGCTGGAATGGTTGATGGCAACAGAGATCAAAACATTATGAAGGCAACTGTTTCAACAAAGGGCCAGGAAGGCAATGATTGAAATGCAGAAGATTACTTGACTTTGCCAACACAACCCAACTTGACTATTGTATGATGTCTTCACAGAAAATGCTTTTGACACTTTGTTTTGTCAGGGCTGTTGCAAGGCGTTTGCTACTTTTTGGAAACTTTACAGAGTACATATTATTGAAAACATCCTTCTTTGCTTTAAGAAATAAAATTGTGTTACACATGCCGTATGTTGTGATAGAAAAAAGTATGTTAAGATTTTTGAAGGATAGATAGAAAATGAGTGGATATACCAATTATCTATCAATGCTAAAAAACTATTGTGATGCAAATCATGTGAGCTGTTTCGCCTATGGCTATGCACATGAGTTTCATATTATCTTTTGACTTACATTATGTATTGCAATTGATTGCCTCAGCTNGTATCATCTTAAGAGGATGCATCATGTCTCTATATTAAATCTTTTTGCATCACAAGATCTATTTATTTTGTTGGAAGTCCAAAATTTTGAAGAAAACTTACAAGAAAGAATAATACAGAGTTTTAAGTTTCTTATAACATGACTATGCTCAAAATGTTGGTTGAAGATTGGTAACTTGTAGCTGGAATGGTTGATGGCAACAGAGATCAAAACATTATGAAGGCAACTGTTTCAACAAAGGGCCAGGAAGGCAATGATTGAAATGCAGAAGATTACTTGACTTTGCCAACACAACCCAACTTGACTATTGTATGATGTCTTCACAGAAAATGCTTTTGACACTTTGTTTTGTCAGGGCTGTTGCAAGGCGTTTGCTACTTTTTGGAAACTTTACAGAGTACATATTATTGAAAACATCCTTCTTTGCTTTAAGAAATAAAATTGTGTTACACATGCCGTATGTTGTGATAGAAAAAAGTATGTTAAGATTTTTGAAGGATAGATAGAAAATGAGTGGATATACCAATTATCTATCAATGCTAAAAAACTATTGTGATGCAAATCATGTGAGCTGTTTCGCCTATGGCTATGCACATGAGTTTCATATTATCTTTTGACTTACATTATGTATTGCAATTGATTGCCTCAGCTTCTTATTTTCCGAAATACTTTATTCCAAAAACCTTCCTCCAAATTCCTATTGTTTTACAAACCTTCCTCCGGTCAATGACCGTGCGACCGTAATGTTTTCTGGACTCTGTCTGAAGCCAAAGCAGGTGCAGTGTTTTGAACTGGTTTTGAAAGTTTGATCAATGGCTCAGATGTGATCGTCGTTTTGCCAACCCGTTGTGGCATAATACGCCTAGTTGTGGAAAGTCACTCCTGTAGTCCTGTACCAGTTTCTGACAGCGGATATTCTCCTATCAAAGTCTACAAGAAAATTTTCCATTCTTAACCGAAACTTCGCAAGTCTTTATATTTGTTCATAAAACTTTTCCTTTTCAATTTGACTAAATATGTTTGTCATTCGTTTTGTTTTAGTCACATTTCCACATAGTCCCACTTGTAAACTTTGGTAGGAGGCATTTGCGAGTTGAGAGGTATTTGTTGCTTGAGTTGTTAGCACAAAAGATTATTTTCTGTGGTCATTTAGTTCCGACGTGATGGAATTAGTTTGATTCGATTCTATGGAATTTTCCTTATCAAAACAAACGTACTAAAAGGTCGAAAACAAATTTTGCCAGCCTAAGGAATCATAAGGTGTTCAATTTCTGCAAATGCTAGCATAAACCTATGCATAAACCGTTCATATTCTGCGCCTCTTCACAGGCTAAAACAGTTAGGTACTTTTCAAAGCCATACCAGAAACGCAATAACGCAATAACACGTTGACTTGAATTGAACATAATTGATGCGAGAAGCAATAACCAATCAGTTCGCTTATGTGGCACACGTTGAATTGAATTGAATTGAACTTAATTTATGCGAAATGCAAGAACCAATCAGATTGCTTATGTGACCAGCCGATACCAGGGCCTTTTCATCTCCGTCCCAATATGACAAATGGCCCTGGGGATGAGGATGTACTTAACCCTATTACTACCGGGGGGTGGGGAGGGGCACAAAGTGCCTGCGGCAAATATGATCTTATGTAGTGTTGTCAATTCGAAAGATAAAGAACCCAGGTTTTGTGAATTTTCCTAAAATTTGATAGGCTAATTAAAAATTCAAATGTTTTTCAAAATAGTAGACACTGATCACGTGACCAACATCTCTTCGACACGTGGTCGGGTGGTAAATAAAAGAAGTGAATATAGTTTTGCCACGATGACCAGAGATCATCAAGAATACTACCATTCAATTGCTCTCAATGAGAGCTTTCAGATGATGTGTAATTTTATTAATTTTAGATGACGTCAGCAATTTTAAAATTAATGACGTCATCAAAGTTTATGACGTCATATAATTAATAACAAATGTACTAAAACACTTTTTTTCGTCAAATATGGTTCTCTGAATTGTTTTAAATGATTTTAAGGCATTTTAGAGTATTTGCATCAGTAATTAGGGCTTTTAATGAAAGAATGAAAAACCGGTGTAACTAAATAATGAATAAATGAAATAAATAATGAGTTTAAATAGATATTGTATTGTTGATTTTTGCTCCTTGATGAAAGGGATTATTAAATAAAACCTTAGATATTGCTAATTTTGCCAACAGTTAGAAAATATCTCATTTTTCCGCCATTATGACGTCATACTGACGTCATGGATGTAATGAAGAATAACAAAAGTGCCCTATTGGTTATATTTTGTTACTGTGCACCAATGTACCAAGTCTCGCCCTCATATCTGCATTATTCACGAAGTTATGAAGGGGGAGTACTTTGTGCCCACCTCAGTACTACAAGGGTCCAAAAAGCCCGGTATTAATAGGGTTAAATGTAAAAAAGTGCGTATCATTGAGAATTTTCTTTATTTTTTTTAACCAAATATAGACATTCTCTTTCTCTTTCGTGTAAAAAATCTAAACTCCTAGAATACCTACGCTGTAATGGAAATTGCAGCTGTTTTCACCTGCACTAGAGCCCTATCGCCCTCTTCCGATCACCTGCTACTTCGAAGGCTTTCGTGTAACCTACCTTTTTGAGAGCCAGAGGCTGAATGAGGCTCTAATTTTAAATGTACTTATCTTAATTCAGGGTATTAAGGTTCTTAAAGTTTCTTACTCGAAAGGGTCCCTTGTGTAAACCCTTTAGAAGTCATCAATAGAGATTTTGAGCCCTATTATTTGTTTTCAAATATTATTAAGGACCAAATAACTAATTATAAGCTGACAAATAGCAGGGGAGAAGGTTCTGATTTTAACAGCCAACTGGGACAAAAATACTCAATAAGGGCAATCAAAAAACAACTTTATCACCCTTGTCATAAGAACATATTTTTCCATCAAATTGATAAAGGTTCTTAATTACGAGGTGCATAATTTAGGAAAAGCAGCATGTAGGTTCTTATTTGTGTATGTTCTTATATGCGGGGATTTACTGTATTCTCTATCGCGTTTATCAAAGCTATAAACGTTTAGCAAGGATCCACCATTAATGCGATCGAATTGTAAGGATCCACCATTTTTCCGTTCTTGGAAAAAGATGGGAGTCCTTGCATGACCAACTTTTCAACCCAAGTATGGATAATCCGTGACAGAAATCCCATAAGTACCTTAAAATTATACCCTAACCCCTATAGCTGTTCGGGTATGTGACACGTCCTATCTTGGTTGAGGGCAAAAGAGTCCCCCTACCTAATTCTTGACTGATATAATTAGAGCAAGCAAACTTGATGTGGTAATAGCTCTAGACATTGACTTTTTACAGATATCAAAAGTAAGCTATATTTGTCCATAAATATTGCTTATGTAGGGCCCTGACCTTTCACCCTTGAGTTTGTTTGGTGCCCCCTGTGCTTGGACTGACATACGTAAAACTGTTTATTAGCTATTGTCCATGTCTGTTATGTGAATCCCCGTATTCAGGTTATGAAATTATTCTTTTACAACGTTCATGTCGAAATCATGTAACTTTTGAGTGGAATCTTATCGTTATGTTCGGTTTAGTTTGTCTTGTCTGTGTTGAACCTGCGCATGAAAATAATGCCGAAGAATTGAGAGGAAACAAGAGTTACACTTATGTCAGCATTTTTCATTGTGTGGTCAAAGAAAGCTGCATCATCAGCAAAAATCAGGAAAATTGCAATAAAATCATATTTTGGGCACATCAGTGGCGTAACGCAGTTTAGGGCACCTTAGTTCGAGAACTAAGGGCCCCCGACCAAAAGGGGCCCCAAAAGAATTTTGTTGCCATATATGTGCAAAAAGACCATAACTCATTTAAAAAACCTTTGCTAGCATGTAGGATTTTTCTACTCAATTTTCTTTGTAATTTTTTTCACAATTGTATCCGTTCCCTGCTTTGTGACTCAGATATTTATGTATTCTCTGAAATTATCTAATTCAGGAACTTTTTTGTTCATGATTTGAATTATAGTTTGCTCTGAAGATGTTTGACACCACACTCACATGTGAATTCCTATGGCACCATAATCAGTCTTTTCCACGTATGGGGCTTTTTTGATGTTCTAAAGGCCATGGTCTCCAAAATTTTCCCAGGAATACCCCCACACCCGCCTTAGAGCACTCTTCGTTCCCTCATAGCCCCTGTAACGTGATCGCTTCATGGTCACTGCGCAAGGACCCAGTGGCGTGGCCACGGGGAGGGATGGGATGGGATGGGATGGGATGGGATGGGATGGGATGGGATGGGATGGGATGGGATGGGATGGGATGGGATGGGGGGCATTTGCCCCCCACTTCTGTGAAAAGATGATCTTCGAGATTCTTTCAAAAACGAGGAGAAAGTAGCTGGGTATAGGTAGGGTGTGTAAGAATTTTCCAAGAATTTCAGGAAGGCGACCGGGAGAGTCATTCTAAGCCAAAGTAAAGGTTGGCATTTTTAAAAATTTTCCCAGACGAACTATCACAGAATTTTCAAGGCTACCATTTCGGGGTCAAACAAACACTCGATTGCGAGAAGCGTTCTAGGACAAAGTATAAGGTCTTTGCGCAAAAATTTTCCTAAAGATTGTGATTCATAGAAAACTGTTACAAAATTGTCAAAGTTTCTAATGGCATTGGTAAAGATTAGCCTGCGTGCAGCCTCAACACTCCTCGGAGGCTAGTACAGAGGGGATGGAGAAAGGGATTATAAGCCAAAGAAAGTGATGTTTACTCAAAAAATTTCCTGGGGATGCTAACTTTTAAAACATATTTCACAAAATGGTCAAAAGTTCTATGTTGATAACAGCAAACATGGGATTGAGAGAAGCGTTCTAAGCTGAAGGAAAGGGCTTGTCCTCAAACGTTTTCCTGGGGGCTACGGCCCCAGACCCCTTCGTTTGAAACCCCCCACTTAATTTGTCCTGGCCACGCCGCTGCAAGCACCCCACTCACCTTTTTCCTAAGGGCCCCAAGTGTCTCCGTTACGCATCTACACAATTTCCATCTAAACATAGACACTATGACAGAATACGTCGACTAGTACTTTGCTACATGATGAAATCCTCATTTTCAAAAAATATTTCCAATTAAATCTGTGGTCCTAAGAACTTGAGGCTGTTAGTACCGACAGTAATCTGATTAGACCATTAATGGGTAAGATTATTACGATTTCGCGATGAATAATTAGAGGATATAATTTGAAAACTATCTTTCACGAAGGATGGATTCAGACCATTCAATGTCATTCAGACCTTGCGGATTTATCAGAGAAAAGCTATTAGGGGGAGGGGCAAAATTTACCCTCCAACCAAAATAGGGTTAACTGGCTTGCAAATTCTCGTATGGAGTGTCGCATCCATTAGATTTACTAACAACAGCTACTTTGAGGGCTAGAAAGGTAGACCCATAACTTGGGTTGGTAAATATTCCCATTTTTTCAGACAATAGGGGACATACAATGCTTGCCAAAAGTCCTTGGAACACTTAGGCCATTTCTTGATAATGACACACTTTCCGCAATTCTATCAGTAGAGATTAGTTGAGGCACCCCCTCCCCCCCAAACAATGTTGATTTGCAAGGTTATTGTCCTAGCCTTTCATCAGAGTCGCGANCAATGTTGATTGGCAATGTTATTGTCCTAGCCTTTCATCAGAGTCGCGAATCGTCGTGTCATCCTTATTTTATCGTCACAGAACAACATTGTTCTAAGGGGGAGAGGCGGAAATCGCATAACAAGGCAAAATTAGCTGAGGTGTTGCAAGACTTTTGGCAGGCATTGTCTGAATTTTATTTTGATAAAGGCGAGGTATTTTATTTATTTCATTTATAATATTTATGCACAAAAACCCTATCAGCTAAAACAACAACAAAACCATAATACCCTAAATGCTAAATATATATTATCTTGTAGATCATGATAGCCCTGTCATATTTAATCAAGCTTGAAACCGACAGCCAACTACATCTCCAGTCATCTTTCAATCTGGAACTCTCTATAAGCGCTCGAGCTCTGTTCTGTAGACGCTGAAGGTGATCAAGTTTGGTGTTTGACAGACTGCCCCATATTTCATTACAGTATCGTAAATGACTCTCGAGCAGTGCCCTGTAAACTTGATCCAGCTTTGTCTGCGGGAGGATATTTTTCAGTTTCCGGATAGAAGAAAGTCCACTTTTAATCTTACTTTTTAGTTTCTCATAATGTGCAGTCCATGACAGGTTTTCATCCACAGTAACTCCAAGGTACTTTACGTCATTGACCCTTTTAATTTCTTCTCCGTTGATACGCAGATGGACAGGATTTTGGATGCGATTAAGCTGCCGTTTGTGGCCTATAATCATGAATTCAGATTTTTTCGTATTTAAACTCATCTTATTCTGACGCATCCATTCTGAAATATTGATTAATTCATTTTGCAACTCATTGCAGAGTTCTTCCATATCTTCTGCAAAACAGGTTACACTGGTATCGTCCGCATACATATTAGGAGTACATTTTTCAAGGCATTGCTCAAAGTCATTCACATACAAGATGAAAAGAAGGGGACCAAGGCACGAGCCCTGGGGAAGGCCACACTGAACAGATTTTTGGCTAGAACTGTGACCACTAACGTGACGGTATTGTTGCCTTTCATTCAGATATGTGGTGAAACAGTGATAAGGTACTCCAACTATCCCATACGCGGATAACTTCGCCAAAAGAAAATCATGATCTACTGTGTCGAAAGCTTTTTTTGAGATCCAGAAACACACTTGCGTTGAGCTTGTGCTTATCTACATTACAAGGAAACAAACTTAATGCACCTTAGGGTTTTCGATGGTGCTGATTTCATTGGTGACCATGAAAAAGCCGCATTTTTTTTATGACGTCATAATTGGCAATTGAACATATTGCAAGTGACTTCTATGCAGCGTGGCAGAACGGACTTTGGAGTTGCACAAGCACGACAATAAAAACGAGAAACTCGTTGCAAAACTGGGAAATAAATTTTTGTCAGGAGTCTTTAAGAATATTACATGCTGCGAGTTAAGAAACCTTTTGTACAGACGGTATGAACACTTTTATTGGTCAAGAAAGCTAGCATGCCGCACGAAGCCGCTTATGTACTGACTGCTCCGAAGGGGAAAGAACACTTTTCGTCACACGAATTAGATCACACCGTAATATCCACGGTTTACAATAACCTAATTCCCAATTTTCTGCGTAATATAGGAAGAGGAGTCGACATATTTTGTTCCTAGTCGGTGTACATCATTCATCTTTTCCAAATGTACGACAACTTAGATTGGTTTCTTGCAAGATAGAGTAGAATTTTAAACAATCTTCACGGTTTACGATAAATTCAGAATAAAATTTGATATAGTCTAAATTCATTCTTTTAAATATTGTAAACCGTGAGCCTTTTCTTGATTCTCTCCATAATACTTGGTCCAGTTCACCCGAGAGTATAACATTAGTCTACCTCAGTATGGTACACCTCTCAAGTAAGTTAAGTCCAGTTCACTCAACGTTTTGGCATGTTTTTCAACGATTCAAAATATTGTAAACTGTCTTGTATACTGTCAAAATCAAACTCATTTTCCTACTGAGCAGTGCGGAGATTCTATAGGCATTGTTTTGACTTGTTGACGTAGCGTCGCCTATTGCCAGGCTGCATTGTTTTACCCGCATAAATTGAAAGGCATTAGAAACGATAAGATAAGAAAACCATCTTTAAAGCCTTCGACTGTAATCCTCCCCTTGACGTTCGTTCTGTGTATCTAGATATCTCTAAAGCATTTGACAGAGTATGGCATGATGGTCTCCTGTATAAGCTAGGACGATGTGGTGTTTCAGGACAACTCCTTTCTCTTGTCAAAAATTTTCTTAAGGATCGAAAACAGCGAACTGTTCTGAATGGGCAGTGTTCTTCTTGGGGAGATATTTCGGCTGGAGTACCCCAGGGCTCAATTTTAGGACCCTTGTTTTTCCTTGTGTACATAAATGACCTTACTGAAGACTTGAGGTGTAATGTTAAGCTTTTTGCTGATGATACGTCGTTGTTCACAGTAGTTGAAGACCCCAATGCTGCTGCAAGTGACATGAATCATGACTTAGAATTGATAACACAGTGGGCTCAAAACTGGAGGATGTCTTTTAATCCTGATCCACAAAAGCAAGCCATTGAACTAATATTTTCCAGGAAAAAAATTGAAATC
>REGM01000090.1:1039708-1090179 GCA_004194415.1 Aurelia aurita | reverse complement strand
TTCATCTAAAGTTTTACGATAACTTGGGTTCGGATCTGTGGAGATTTGTTCATAGAATGTATTATCTTGAAGGATCTCACGGCAAGCTGTATCATAATCAGTTCTATTCATCAAGACTATACCACTGCCTTTATCTGCGGGCTTGATGATGATTGATTCATCCATTTCAAGTGATTTGAGTGCCTTTCTTTGTCCATCAGTTAGGTTATTCCAGTTTTCATTACTATTCGATCGTAGGTGTTTGCTAATGTCTCTTATGTTATTTTCTATGAAAGTTGATAATCCATTAGACCTTCCTTCTCTGACTTTCTCTGGGTACCAGTGGGGATTCTTTATTGTCCAATCTAATGTAGAGCGTTCAAGATCATCATTCTCTGTTACAGCAGCTGATGTTCGTCGTTGTTCGTTGTCTTGGTCCTTTTCCGCAAAATATTCTGCTAATTTGAGTCTTCGCACGAATTGGAAAATATCTTTGAAGAAATTTTCTTTATTGAAGTTTTTTTGGCTTGGACAGAAAGAGAGACCTAGTTATAAGACAGATATTTCATCCTCGTTGAGTTTGCGACTCGACAAGTTGTAAATTGTAGATTTGGCAGTTACATCTATTGATTGTTTTATTAAAAAAGAAAGCACCATTTTTGAATTCCAGTCAACTTGCTTTTGTGCCGACCTTCTGGTTCATGATCCATTTCCAACTATTCATATTCACCACACTGGAAAACATCATTTCGTCACGTTCACGTCTATTAAAGGAAGAATTCGCCTATATGATAGCCTAAATTGTTCTCCGTCGACAGAGCTAACCAAGCAATTAACTGCCATTTATTCTCCTGATCCAACATTAATGCCGTCCATTACTCAGGTGAAGCTGCATTTTGCTCAATAAGGTACATATGACTGCGGTTTGTTTGCTCTTGCCTATGCAATTGAATTCGTATTCAACAGAGACCCATCCAATTTAGTATTCGACCAGTCAAAAATTAGGGTTCACCTCCTCAAATGTCTAGAGTTACAAGAAATTTCCCAGTTCCCCACAGTGAGGACCAATTTTGCAAAATCGAACGAAGTCAACGTAAAGAAAGAAATCAATCCTGAAAAGAAATGGTCCATACAAAAGAAATCCAAAAACATTAAAACTATAAAAAACTTACAAAGAAAGGAGAAGCCCGCGGCAAATATGATCTGTTGTAGTGTCGTTACTTCGAAAGATAAAGAGCGGAGGTTTTGTGAATTTTCCTAAAATTCAATAGGCTAATTAAAAATTGAAAACAAAATTCAAAAATGGTAGACACTGATTACGTGACCAGCGTCTTTTCAAAACCTGGTCGGGTGGTAAATTAAAGAAGTGAGTCTAGTTTTTGGCAAGAATATCAGAGATAAAAAAGAATACCACAAGTCGATAGCTCTTGATGAGAGCTTTCAGATGATGTATAATTCTATTCTTTTTGGGCGACGTCAGCAGTCTTCAATTTAATGACATCATAAAAGTTTATGACGTCATATGATTAATAACAAATTTAATATTTAACATTTTGCTGTCGAATATGGCTCTATGGATCGTTTTAAATGATTTTAAGACATTTTAGAGGATTTGCATCAGTAATTAGGGCTTTTAACGAAACTAGAAAAACTAGTGGAACTAAATAATGAACAAAAGAAATAAATAAGGAGTTTATAGTTAGTTGACGGAGCTAAAGCCAACGTCGTTCAAAAAATAATTTCAATTCAACTCAATTGAAATTTATTACACAATTGAATTGACCAATCAGCGCTTGCCTTTCCACGCGTGACTAAAGTGATCACGTGAAATTGGAACCACAGAAACAAACTGGGCACGTGAAATTGTTGATCACACAAAGTTGGTCANACTAAAGTGATCACGTGAAATTGGAACCACAGAAACAAACTGATCACGTGAAATTGTTGATCACACAAAGTTGGTCAATTTTCATTGGCTAAGATACCAGATATATTTTTATCTTACCCAGTCTCCTGCATATGCAGCTCTGAGTTAGCTATTTATCTCCGTCAACTAACTTTAAATAGATATTATATTGCGGCTTTTTGCTCCTTGATGATTTTTCATACACTCTAGAGCCATTTTAGAAGGAATTATTAAATGAAGCCTTAATTATTGCTAATTTTTCCAAAATTAGCAAATATTGCAATTTTCTGCCATTATAACGTCATAGTGATGTCATGAATGTAATGAAGAGTAAAATAATACCCTATTGTGTAGATTTTTCTATTATGCACCATTGTACCAAGTCTTGCCCTCCCATCTGCATTATACACGGAGTTATGAAGGGGGCATTCCACGGTACTACAAGTGTCCTCCCCCCCCCCCCCACGGTACTACAAGTGTCCAAATAGTCCGGTATTAATAGGGTTAAAGAGTTATACCCAATGAAACCTATCTTGACCGGGAGACTGATTCAGCCCTTGTCTCAGTTTTTTCCATGTTCATTTTGTTTTTGGTAAATCCTGAGCTTTCTTGTTTATGAGAATTTTTATCAATGTATATTTAGTATCTTTATTCCTAATTTCATAAAGATATCTCATCCTGTTTGAAAATATAGCCAATTCCTATAGTGTTCATTTTTGAAAAATGTTGAAAGAAGTAAGATCACTCCCGGAGGTCACTTCCATATATACCGATACAGGATGTGCCATTTTTTGGGGTACCTTTTTTCCTGCAGCAAATAAATTTTAGAGTCTCATTCTTTGTAATATCACAAACAGCCATCAATTTTGGAATATAAATCTTGGTATGCTGATAAATTTCGGGTTATCAGTTCAAAAATAATTCTTTAGGGTAATTAATCTGATCTAATTTATATACTTCATTACATTTTTTGATTTTTGTTCCAATTTGTGGGTATGCATTGTGTAAGAACTGCAATTTTTGGGGTATGGCTCTTGGAAAATTTATAAAGTTTAGTGTGTGATTTCAAGTGTCAAAAATGGCCCAACCCCAACATCTGCATATTATGTTACCTGCGGGTATTCACTACAATAGACGATTGCTCTAAAGATGGCGTCAGGGAATTTTCTATCATGATCCTTTGCTTTCTATGATGACTTAACGAATCAATCAAAATGCTTTCAGATGCAAACGATAATTGTAAATAATTTGCTGACGCCATCATTATCACAATCTTCTATTATGAAATCAATATGAGAAGATGAAAGGATAATTGCTTCGAGCAAAGGTAATTGTTGATAGAAGTAAAATCATGGAATCAAATATTCACTTAAATAGCCTTTAAAAAAAGAAGATGACAAGATAATTTCTTCGAACAAAGGTAGATGTCGACAGAAGTAAGATAATGGAATCAAATATTCACTAATATTAGCCGTCAATCAGAGAAAATGAAAGGATAATTGCTTCGAACAAAGGTTAATGTCGAAAGAAGTACGATAATGGAATCAAGTGTTCACTAGAATTAGCCTTCAATAAGAGAAGATGAAAGGATAATTGCTTCGAACTGAGGTAATTGTCGACAGAAATAAGACAATGGAATCAAATATTCACTAAAATTAGCCGCCAATCAGAGATGATAAAGGATAATTGCTTCGAACAAAGGTCAATGTCGACAGAGGTACGATAATGGAATCGAATGTTAAATGAAATTAGCCGTCAATAAGAGAAAATAAAGGATAATTGCTTCGAACAAAAGTTAATGTCAACAGAAGTAAGATAATGGTTTCAAATATTCACTAAAATTAGCCGTCAATCAGAGAAGATAAAGGATAATTGCTTCGAACAAAGGTCAATGTCGACAGAGGTACGATAATGGAATCGAATGTTAAATGAAATTAGCCGTCAATAAGAGAAAATAAAGGATAATTGCTTCGAACAAAAGTTAATGTCAACAGAAGTAAGATAATGGTTTCAAATATTCACTAAAATTAGCCGTCAATCAGAGAAGATAAAGGATAATTGCTTCGAACAAAGGTCAATGTCGACAGAGGTACGATAATGGAATCGAATGTTAAATGAAATTAGCCGTCAATAAGAGAAAATAAAGGATAATTGCTTCGAACAAAAGTTAATGTCAACAGAAGTAAGATAATGGTTTCAAATATTCACTAAAATTAGCCGTCAATCAGAGAAGATAAAGGATAATTGCTTCGAACAAAGGTCAATGTCGACAGAGGTACGATAATGGAATCGAATGTTAAATGAAATTAGCCGTCAATAAGAGAAAATAAAGGATAATTGCTTCGAACAAAAGTTAATGTCAACAGAAGTAAGATAATGGTTTCAAATATTCACTAAAATTAGCCGTCAATCAGAGAAGATGAAGGATAATTGCTTCGAACAAAGGTCAATGTCGACAGAGGTACGATAATGGAATCGAATGTTAAATGAAATTAGCCGTCAATAAGAGAAGATGAAAGGATAATTGCTTGCTATTAAGAATTTGGGTGATAATTATAAGTTTAAATTCATGATTGAACAAAATCATCTTTTTATGCACATTTGGTGCTTCTTTCCCAAAATGAAGCCAAAATAAGCATGCTTTTTTTGGTCTAAAAAACAAAGGAAATTGAATATATAACAATTAGAGTGAAATAAGTCACATATTCGGATTCCCACTTAAAATTATACAATATACTTAGTTTTCACTCTTTAATCTCTTCTTGGATCTCACTTACCAAAGGGGTTGGACTGAATCAGTCTCCTGCTGTCCAGCACGATGTTCAAGATCGCATCGTTAATATAGGGTTGTATGCTCTTATCACCTATTGTTTAATAGCATCCAGGGAAATTTTGTTTGGGAGAGGCTTTTTCGCCCCATATGTATAATTGATAAGTACAGATGCCGGGTGTCTCAAAAAAAAGTACCACCTTTTGACTGGAAAAAGGAACGAAATTATAAAATGTCGGAACTTTTCGACTACACAACTAAATTTTTTAATCTTCAACTTAAAGGCAAGTACTTTGCATTTATAAATCGTCCACCAAACACCAGAGATACGAGCTCCCAAAGTCAAAATTTTGAGTGCACCTGAAACCAGAGGCTTTGAGAAAGGGCCTAACCATTATTTGATTTCATGGCATGGGCATTTTTCAAAGGATTTTTCAACTTTTTTCTTGTAGTTCTTACTTTTGAAAAGAAATTCTACTTTAGATGTTTCAAATGTTCTTCAAATATTTTGAGACACCAAGTAGTTGTCAAAAATTCTCTCTGCATTCCGTGAGACTCTGCAAAATATATGTTCCAAAGTTGGGTTTCTAAAAGGATAGAAATTTAACTTTTATTTATCGCGTAATACACATATTTTCAAGTAAGTTTAATAGTTTTATTTTAAACAATTTTACGTTCTGTAATAAAGTAGGCCTTCATTAGCTGTAAATTAGCTATTCTACATTTTATATATCGGTGAAACTTCTCGCCAAATCAACAACAGATTCGGCGAGCATATGCGAAATGTTAAACACAAGATACAAGATCCATCTCAACGAGCAACACGAAAATGACCCCGATAGCAACATCTCTAAACACTTCAATTTACCCAACCACTCAACTGATGATATGATGATTCTTGGTCTCCTTTTTGCACCAACAGACAGTACTAAAAGAAAGACTTTGGAGAAGCGAATAATTTTCAAACTTGGAACTCTTTTCCCTGCAGGACTTAACAAACAATTTAATTATTTACAATGATATTATTCCAGCCTACCCTTTCTCTTCCTTTTTCTTACATGCTTAACTATCCGTTTAATCTTTCATTTGCGTCACATCGATTCCCTATCATTCGATCTTAATCTTTCGAATCTACTCTTCTTTCATCCTACATTCTACTAATCTTACTTCACTTGATAATGGGTTTATGCCCGAAACGTCGTACAAAATTAAACTCTGTTCAAAGGACAATTATTTATACTATATTTGTTTTGTTTTAATGAAATATTGTGCAACACGCATACAAGAACATTGTTTGTGTGTTCTATATTTAGCCTACTTTGGATAAATCAATGTTGTTGATGATGATGATGATGATGATGATGATGATGATGATGATGATGATGATGATGGTGATGATGATGATGATGATGATGATGACGACGATGATGATGATGATGATGATGATGATGATAATGATGATAATAATGTATGATTAGGGTTCTTGTAACCAATACTCATTAAGCAGAGCAATTGAAAAATTGAATAGGTTTTTAAATTCAACTGGAATAGTGGGGACTATATTGATGGATATGTCAAAAGCCTATGATTGCTTGCCTCATGATCTTCTTGTTGCTAAGCTGGATGCCTCTGGATTCGAAGCAAATAGTCCGTGCTTTATCTACAGCTATCTAACAAATAGGGAGCAAAGGGTTATAATTGGATCAGTCAAGAGCTCGCAACAAATTGCTAGAACAAGCACCCCACAGTAGTGCTCGGTTTTAGGACCAGTCTTATTCAATAGATTCAGCAATGACATCGTTCTTTTGAAGCTAGATTTTGATTTGATTTGATTTTCAACTTCTTTAGGGTGGTTGCCCTTCAGCTTAAAAGCTAGTTTTCGAGGGGCCCTCTATTAAAATTACAACAATACTTTTAATAGCATCTAAAACTTAATACAAATTAATCACAATAAGAATTAAATAAATTTTAAAAATCTGACAAATCAAAATCAAAATTTGAAATAAAAGTCAAAAATCCCTAAATACGCTTATTGAAACACAGAATTGTTCAATTTTGCGGTTGATACCACATTCTACGCGTGTTGCTGTGGTCTGGATCAGAACGTCTCGAGACTGCAAAATTATGTTAGCGCACTTATAAAAAGGTTTACTTCGAATGGTAGCACACCCTGAAGAATTTCAAGTGATGTTTTTTGGATTGAACGAAAAAACTACCTTTGGTCTCAGTATCAACAATACATAATACTAACAGCAAATCGGGTTTAGCTGCTGGGCATGGAGGTTGACTTTCATACAGATGAACTAACAACTTGACTTTCACTTCCTGCATACAAAATTTGTGCACAAAGAAAAATGCCTTCTCGAGGCTGCACAATTACATCTCAAAACCACAGGCCCTGTCGATATGTGTCCATGTCGTATTATTGTCGTATAAATAAATAAATAAATAAATAAATAAATAAATAAATAAATAAATAAATAAATAAATAAATAAATAAATAAATAAATAAATAAATAAATAAATAAATAAATAAATAAATAAATAAATAAATAAATAAATAAATAAATAAATAAATAAATAAATAAATAAATAAATAAATAAATAAATAAATAAATAAATAAATAAATAAATAAATAAATAAATAAATAAATAAATAAATAAATAAATAAATAAATAAATAAATAAATAAATAAATAAATAAATAAATAAATAAATAAATAAATAAATAAATAAATAAATAAATAAATAAATAAATAAATAAATAAATAAATAAATAAATAAATAAATAAATAAATAAATAAATAAATAAATAAATAAATAAATAAATAAATAAATAAATGTACAAAGGATTCTCTGGATCTTGACTCTTCCTTTGATGTCTTTGATGAGCTGCTGGAGAAAAGTGGAAGCATTACAATACACATTAAAACAACCTTGCCCCCAGGACACTTTGGTATATTAAGGCCCTAGGGACGAGGTTGACATTAAAAGTCATAGAAACTGTCTATGTTCCTTTTAAGATCTGCAATGTAACTCATATTAAGTGTAGGCCTAACAATTCTTTCAATATTTCAGCTTTCAACAATTGACTGCTCCAGAAGAGAAAGCGATACTCAGTAACACTAGCAGTACAAAGTCATTTCTTGGTTTTGCAGGCAGGCTTGGAATTTCATAGAGACCGAACAAACAAAGGAAAGTGCGTAAAGGGGCATCTAAATACCAACGAAAGAAGAAAACATAAATATCTGCCGAGTGTCCTATTGTCTCATAAACCTTTTTTACCAAATTTCTTGCCAATAGAAATCCAAAGAAATAAAAAATGAGTTCCAGGATGGGCAGACTACGACAAGGTGAAATTTTACAAGTGCGTGCTAGCTACGTGATGAGAAGATGAACTGGCGTAAGTTACCTGCCAAACAGAGTATGTCGTTGGAACCATTTCCTTGGCTCAAAATGGCTAAGTGGCTTCTCGATTCAAAGATAAAACATTAAAGAGATAATGAAAATCCAAAAGAACATAAAATGCTCACCACTGTTGTTAAAATCCCATCCAAAACTTTGACGTGTCCTTCCTCCATGCGACCGCTTCCATCTTGTTTCCGCACAGCAAAGTACGCGATACGCTGCGAAGGAGTTGCATATCACATTGCTCAGGCATTGCAATGCTCGTTTCTTCTCCCTACGTAATCTCCCTGATGTAGAATAGGGTATCGCAAGAGGAGCTTTCGACTAAAAATTAAACAGCACCAAGTACCAGCAGCAGATATTGTAAACTGCTAGGGATTGAGATTGATTGCGGGTTAAAGTTTGATCAACATATTTCAAAGGTATGCTCAAAGGTCAAACACAATATTAGTGCATTTTGCGACAGAACACCATCTCTCAACAGATCAGGCGTTAAGCATTTACAACTCGCTGATATTTTCAAAATTGCAATTAATGCTCTTTTGTTATGGCTGTCCTGGAATACAGCTACCAAAAGTGATATCAACTAGACAGATAACAGCGTACTACGGGCACTCAATAAACTACTGATACGAATCTTCTTTTGAAGCGGTGATTAGTAAAAGTGATGGCAAAGAAAAAAGTATTAAAACTCCGTGCTAGATGAAAACTTGTATCAATCAACCAATCAAATAGCACTCCTTTGATATGGCAATTGTATTAACAAAACGAGACAGCTTACGATTGTTGGGAAACAATCTGTCTATAATTACAGCTACTTTAACAAGAAACTTCGGTATGGATTCCAATTATTTACAGCTGGCCTTCTTGGTAATGTCCTGGAAGATGAAATTACAAAAATTGGGCTGGAGACAAATGCACAGTAAATTATGTACATAAGCCTTAATTTAATACTATTTTGACTATTTTCAATGTTAGTTGATGCGAATTACTACCATGATACTATTTTTTCACTTTTAACTTTGGAGCTGCAATGTGTATTCATTTTCATTACCTACACATTGCACGTTTGCACAGAGAGGATAAGTAAATAGGATACGGATAGGTGAAGTAGCGGTTTTTAGCGGCAAGCACTGGGATTGCAGAAGTAGAGAAGAGGAGACCAACTCGAGTCAGAAATTTCTTGTCATGACGCTTAAATGTTGGGGTTCCAACCCCGTCCGCCTGACTGTTCTGGCTGCAAAGTCAGAGGATTATACCACTGCGCCACAACACCTGCGCCAAAACATAAGTTATCCAGCGCTGGTTGCTCTCTGCTTGCCCTAGCATGTTTTGCAAAATGCTTAAATGAAATATGAAAATCAACCTCTTGCATCCATTCTGATCCATTTGCAGTGCCAATGCATCTCGTTGGGCCCTCTTGAATTAAATGATGGAAATCTCGTTCCTGAGAAAGACGGAAGATTTTTAGTGCTGATGTGCACCGCCTAAAGGACCTGTAATCAATAATAGCTGAACAGCTGAACGCATTTATTATGTGCAGGCATTTTAACCTAAACGATCGTCGCCTGGTAAAAAGAATTGAAATTGAGGCCACGTTGGCGTTTTCTTAGCAACAGCAGCAACAGCTTTGACTATGAGATGCTTGATTTTTTATTTTGAAAACAGCACACAAAAAACACACGGAACTGAGTTACTCTCAGTTTCTAATCTGTAAAAATTGCCACTGAAATTAAATTGACATACCAGGTGAGTCAGAAAAAACGTGGGGTGTTTAACAAGCCACGAGAAATAAACACATCCAAAATTTCATCCAACAGTTGTTTTCAGCATGTTGGATGAAATGTTGGATGCGTTTGACCACCCATGTGGGTCATCCAACATTTGCAAAGTGATAAAGTGATGTTGAATGAAGTTTGATCGAGATAAAAAACAAACTTTATTTTCAAATGTTGGATGGAATGTTGGATGCGTTTGACCGCTTCATCCAACATTTCACCCAACATTTCAATTGTGGGCATGCGCAGAACGCTCTAAAAGTTGATTTCAATCATTTTCAATATGATACTTTCGAAGTCAGCCAATCTAATTTTAATTTTTGCATTGCGCGTCTTTTTTATCATTTGTATACATTAATACATTATCATACATTATCATGTTTCTAAGATGATAGGGAGGATTCTTCTCAATGAAAATCTCAGTCATAAAGCTTGGGGTGATATTTGATTTAGTTTTGTAAATCTCAGTCATCAGCAACTGCAGATTCCGTTTGTGGACAGACACAGAATTATCTCTCGTTAAAAGTGCATCAAAATCAGAAACAATATCCTTGTATGCGATGCTTAGTGCCTTTTTGTGAATGTGGTTGATCTTGTTATCAAGATGTCTGTCACAGAACATCCACACTAAGGGGCAGTAGCTGAACTGGGATAGGATAAATGCCCGCATGATATGCTTGAGTTTGTCAGTGTCAAGTAAGTAGGAAATACGCGAAAGAGCATGAAGCTTTTGACCTGCTTTCTTGCTTAACGATTGTACGTGTGTCTTAAAAGAAAGTTGTTTGTCCAAAGTGATGTCTAGTAATTTTTCCTCTGTGCTCTCTATGATGGTTGTATTTCCAATTTTTATCGATAAATCACTGCTTTTTTCACCGAAAATCATCAAGTGGCACTTATCGCCATTTAGAATGTCATTGCGCAGGCGAATAACGATCATGGATTTTACTAGAAATGTTAGATGTAATGTTGGACGAAATGTTAGATGCGTCTGATGACCCCTCTTGTAAACATTGATGAACCTTTAATTTTTGGAAGTCAATGTTGGATGGAATGCTGGATGCGTTTGACCAACGCTTAATGTTGAGTTTGTGGGTTTATTACGACGAGTTCGTTATTTAACCCTATCTGACCTGGGGGGGGCGGATTCCGCCCCCCTAGTATATTTTTGTTTCCACTATGTTCGATATATGTAGAAGGCTGCTGAGATTTAGTAAGTTTAACTTTGTATCATAGGGCAATGAAACTGTAACAATTTTGACATTCTATATTTAGCACTGTCTCCATGGTTACCAAGTTGTCATCTGACATTCTGTGAAAATTAACTTTATATCTCTCTTATTCTTTTTTAATTGGTCCAATTAAGCTCAAATCTTTGATTTACATATATTTTAATCTATATTTTTCATTTCTGTACGAAAAGTTAAGTTTGATGAACTTTTAACATGCTTTCATTTTTATGACGTCATTTGACATCATAATGATTATTATGCCCTAGCAACAACAACAACAGCGATAATTGAATTAAAATTCTAAATAATCATTGTTTATATGATGAATAACATTTGTGCCAAGTTAGGTGGTCATATCTGATATAACAACTGAAATAAAGAGGGGGGGGGGAATCCGCCCCCCAGGCATGGAGTGTTTCAAAACGCCCAGGTCAGATAGGGTTAAGGGCAATTTAAAAAAGTAGAATTTCGATCAATAATGTTGAATTGATAAGAGAAGGGCCAACAAGTTGTTTAAACATCGTGCAGGATTCCATTTGCATATACCGTATTTGCGCAATTGGGTCATAAATAGTTATCTGCGGTGCACAACAAGACTGCTTTCTCAGATTAACTTGCTGGCCACTTTGAGATCAATCAGCTATGAAGAAAGCAATGGTGAAATCAAGTTGATCTGAGGGATTAAACAGCTCACACACCTTAGGTGAATGTTGGCTTATCCAGGAGACTTGAATTAGGATTGTTCAACTGAAGAGATTCATTTGTAACAACAGAAAAAAAAAGAAAAATATAATTAATTACTGTATTTTTGGAGACTGCGATCCTCTCTTAAATTTTTTGCATGTATTTTATTAAATGGATGATAACTTTTGAGAGATTTTCATAAATTTTTTAAGAGGAGATGCCAAGCACTGAAGAGGTTATAATTTAGACTTGAATTATGGTATTACTTTCGAAAGTCAAAAATGAACTATACGCATGCTTTTAGAACGTCTGTGGCTCTCCAACTTGATTGTTCTAGTAGTATTGTCAGGTTGTATCAAAAATTTTATCATTGCAATGTAAGGACATAACTGGAACCACACAAGAATTTCGATCTTAAAATCTGAATGTGCTATATACCTATAAATCTGTACATGTTTATAATGAAGTGTTGTCTACCTGGTGTCCAAAAAAGGGAAAACAGAGTTGGTCTGGCCTAGCGATGAGAATATAGCTTGAATAAATCTGAAAAAATCTTCCCTAGACTGGTGCCTTTGAGTGGTGAGATATAGTTTGGATGTTCAGGCAAACTTGATCTTTCAAGATTAGCTATACTTGCACAGGTACATGTACATGTTGGCCTCAGCAACTTAAATTTTCACAAATTCAGCCATAATGATCCAAAAACAGTAATTCCGATGCGCCCCTAAAATGATGTGCATTGCGCCATCTATATTGTGCCTAGGCGCGATCTTCTCGACAGCATATACTCTATCTTACTTTATCATGGCCTGTTCAACATGTCAAACTCTAAATTAGGTGAGATATTGATGTATGGCTGTCATAAATTGTGGTTGTATTCTAATACTCAAATCTTCTAGGTGACGCTGAAGTATATCCTTTCCACTGAACATTTCAAATGAACAGCTGAAGTCTATATACGAGCACCGCGAATTTTTCCCCTTGTTTGTTTCTTCCTTCTTACTTTCTGTAATGATGCTTTATTAACATATTCTTGTAATTGTTCTTTGTTATTGCGATCAACTTTCAACCAGTTTTCATCTTTAGAACAGAAACAATTGTATTATTTATCTTCTGAAGAGCTCAATTATCCACTAATTTTTTAGCAAGTATTTGCAATTTGTCTTTGCTCCCTGAGGATGATTACATTCCTATCATTGCATTGTAACTGAACATTTGAAGAATTGGTTTTGAGATTGCTAGTCCTCGTTGAACCATGTTAACCCTATTCTACATGGGTAAATCAAGTACTACTTTTCATGGGGGGGGGGGGCAAAAAAAGCCCCCCCTAATTTTCTCAGCAACTGTGATGTCTACGGCAACGCAAATCGGTACACATAATTACCAACCAATTATAATTCTAAAAATAGAATTATACGCTAATTAGCCACGTGATCTGTTGCTAGGCAACGCAAAAACAATGGAAATTTGCTGATTTTGGTTCTTCTCCTAAAAACTTAAATTTTTCAGAGGAAAATTGTCAATGAACATCGTTGAAGCTATCTATATGATGACTATTGATTGTTCTTGATGAAAAATGCCAACAATTAAATTTTTTGAATTCTATAGTTATAAAAAATTTCAATCAAAGTCATAAATGATACCCAAGCAAATTTGATGATGCCATATTGGCATTTTTGACCATGTTTTAGTCATATGAACTAAAAGAAATTGATCTTGAGTTGTTAATTGATCAATTTCAATCATAACATACTAATTATTTCATATGTTTATCATAAATATGACGTCATATGTAAGCATGACGTCATTTATCTTAAATGTTGCTGACCTCAGCAAAACACAAAAAATTATATATCAAATAAAAGTAGACTTCAAGACAAATTTGATTGGTACCAATTTCATGGAAATCAGAGGTCTATGAAAAATGTTATGCACGTTTTAACGATTTTCTTTGAGACCTCTCTCCAAATATGGGCATGGCAAAGTCACGTGACCAATTATATGACAATGTCCTATTGTTTATTTGATACAGTATTAAATTTTATTAAAAGTCATATAGGTTCTAATCTTTTATCACGTGTAGTTTTAGAGCAATTAGAGGAAGTTTGCTTGGGGGCCTTTTTTGCCCCCCCCCCATGTAGATTAGGGTTAAAAAAACAACTCCCAAAAAACCCATATCTCTCCAACGGTAATGACTGATATTGGTGCAATGAGTTTCTAAATCTAGGCTAGCCTTTCTGCTTTTAAAAAATGTGTCATTCATTGCAATCTGTTGATAATTACAAGCTGTGAAGAAAATTGAATTTTGAGCAGTCACTGGAGATGAGACGAACACGCAGCTGGCAAAACTAAACCCAAGGAAAGAATCGCCTGTTGGCTGTATCACAGGAAAAATTCTAAAAGATAACTCAAATATTCTGTCAGTTTACCTGGTAAATCTTTTCAACAAATACCTATTAGAAAATCGCTTCCTAAATGAACTGAAGGCAGGAGATATAACAGCACTTTTCAAACAAAACAATGCTTTTGATCAGAAAAACTACCGGCAAATTACTGTTCTATCCCCAGTTTCCAAAATATTTGAGAGGTTAATGTATGAGCAAGTGTACCCATTGGTGGAGCGTTTCCTTTCTCCTCATTTATGCGGTTTTCGAAGAGGTTATATCATCCAACATGCACTACTGAAATTGGTAGAGGACTTTAGGAAAGCTTTAGATAAAAAGGTTTTACCGGTGCTGTTTTGTGATGGATCTGTCCAAGGTGTTCGATTGCTTAAATCGTGAACTTATTCTGACAAAATGGCATGCATATGGTCTCACGAAAGCTTCCCTAGACCTCATCCAAAGTTATTTAACTAACAGGAAACAAAGGATGAAAGTGAATGGTTCGTTTAGCATAAACAGTAATGTCAGACAAGGTGTACCGCAAGGAAGATTTATTTACTATATACATTAATGATATGTCTATGGGGTTTACTGACACTGGGTCTATAACTACGCCGACGACATGACTCTGTATGCAAAAATAAATCATTATAAGATGTAGTCAACAGCTTAGATAGGGTCATGCAGAAAATAATTACCTAGTTGGTTTCCATAAAATTACATGACATTAAATGAAGAAAAATGCCAGTTAATGACATTTAGCGCATCTACCCCTGATACCCCTATACATGTCGGCAAAGCTCAAATAAAGGAAACTGCGGAGGAAAAATAGTTGGGGATAACTCTCGAAAAACAGCTTACTTTCAAATCCCATGTGAGCACTCTTTGTATGAAGGCCAATCAGAAATTTCATGTGCTAGCTAGGATCTAAAAATACATGGAAATTGGAAAACAATTTTTAGTAATGAAAACGTTTATCATGTCCCAGTTCAACAATTGCCCTCTAGTGTGGATGTTCCACGATAGGAACTTGAATAATAGGATAAATAAAATTTCTTTAAGGGCACTTCGAATTGTATACAGAGATTACAAGTCTGATTTTGAAGCGTTGCTGAAAAGGGACAACTCTGTGACAGTCCATCAACGAAACCTACAGTTCCCCATGTTGGAAATTTATAAGACGAAAGTAAATCTAAACCCTGAATTTTTGAAGGACGTATTTGTAACCAATAATGTGCCTTATAACCTAAGAAGAAGTGGCAATGATCTTTTACAACCAAATGCAAGGACCACAAATTTTGGCGTCGAAACCACACCTTTTATTGGACATAAACTTTGGCAGGTGCTACCAAATGAGATAAAACTGCTAGCTCCCTGGCAATTTTAAAGACCGAATAAACTCTTGGAAAGGGGAGAAATGGAACTGTAGGCTTTGTCGAATTTTTATTCCAAATTTAGGTTTTCTATTCTGAACATTTAAATAGTACTTTCTGATTGTAAATTTATTTTTTCCAAATTATTTTTTGTTAGTAGGCCTTAATGGGCTGTAAATGAGCTATTGTAATTATGCCTACTTTAAATTAAGAATTACTAATAATAATAATAATAATAATAATAATAATAATAATAATAATAATAATAATAATAATAATAATAATAAGAATGATAACAATAATAACAATAATAACAATAATAACAATAATAATAATATTAATAGTAGTAATAATAATAATAATTCATGATTCAACAAAGGTTGATACATCATTTTGGAAAACCCGGTATATCCTTTGTTTCCAGTTATCTACCATGAGCAATAGGACACTATTTGAGTAAAATCCAAATGCAGTGTTGCTTCTTTTTGTGCATTCTCCTTCGCTATACGTTGTATCGGCATTTGTATGAGTGACTTGACCTCGAGGGATTATGCCACTCAAACAAACAAAATTTGAAACACTCTCTCTGTAATCTTATGTTGAACAAAAGGCGAATATTTTTGGTAATATGCGCGTAACTTTTCAGATTGTGAAGGAGCTTAGAACAATAGCTTGCAAATCAAGGGATCATTCTATGAACACGGAGGACTTCGTAAGTATTAGCCAGCGGCAGAATGGCTTGCAAGACTTTGGTCGAATGTGGGCTTTGGCTGCAAAACTTTACTGCGAGATCTCTTACAAGGCTTTCAATACTATGTTTGGCATCAATTTGGAATAAGAAACACGATACTTGATAACTCAAAATTTATCGGCAAGTGCACTCTAGACATTAAACTGAATTATCTGCGGAATGAACAAGTACGTAACCGTCAAATTTGTAACTAAAATGGAAAAGAGTAAATCAAAAGTGAAATAAGATAATAGCAGACAGTGCACGGATCCATCCCAACATGATCAATGATAGGGGTGCCGAAGAAAAGTTCCTGAGGATCAAGAGTTTAATTAAAAAAAAATTAAAATGAAGAAGAATTAGTTTAATGATAGGGGTGCCGAAGAGAAAGTTCTTAATGAGCAGAGTTTAATTTCAAGAAGTGAAAATGGAGAAGAATGAGTTAAATTTCTATAGAAATACCAATGAAAACCACCTTGGCATATGGCTGGTGTAGAGAAAATGTTTCTGGAAGAGGGAGGTGAATGAGATGTCCCTTGATAGTTAGCGAATGAAAACAACAACGTTCAAAAATGTGCAAATCTGACCCTCCAGTCAGCCTGTGCAAGAGCTACAATCGTTGCCGTGAGTCCTTGAGAAAACTTTATAATTTTGTTCATTTTGAGCTGAACTTTCTTTCCACAGTCACAAGGGTAACAAAATCCCCATCCCCCAGTCCGATGTTGGTTTTATTATGACCAGCAGTCGTAGCAGGTATGCGATTTTGGGAAATCCCAATAAACAACATTGAACTGGGGGAGCAGGTGGTCGCTAAACGTAACAATTTGAATTTGACAAAAATTTTAAAGACTTATGACGAGGATTGTCTTTGCAGGCCTGAAACCACTTATCAGAAAACGGTTCATTATTATCTTTCTGGCGGCTTTGTAAACATGAAAATGCTAGCACTGTCGAAAAAATTAGACAATCATGCAAATGGTAACGAGGTTTGGAAAAATTTACTGATTTTACATTGTATCTATCTCACAGAAGACATGGTATTAATAGCAATAGAAACTGGTCGATTTCAAACAAATTTCAATGGTTAACGCACCGGTTACGCAACGGGTAACGCAACATTTTGTGATGTTAAGTACTGAACTTCAACCGGTAGCATGGGAAACGGAAAGTATAATAAAATAATACAGTAATATTTAATATATATTCCGTTACCCACGTTACCCGTTGAAATCAATACTGAAGCTATAAGGAATTTTCCTTACCTGTTGGGCTACCCTTGCGTTACCTGTTGGCTATTATACAAATGTTACATCAAATCAATGCATCATAAAAAAAACTGCTCCACTGGTTTTCCCATTCCTGAACTTATCATTAAAAACATTTACGCACGCGTCCTTGTGAAAATGCACCAGCCACACATTATCATTAAGATTCAAGTTGAATGAGATTTAGCAAATCTTCTAACATAGGGTGTCCCAAAAAAAGCTTCCCAGTTTTAAATTCAAATATCTCTCGACCTGCATATGCTACTGAAACAAACAAAACATTTTCTACAAACATAATAACGCAGTTACCATTTAAGCACTAGTTTGATAAAATTGAGCAACTGACTCAAAAACGCGGGGTCATCAAATTTTAATCATCTTTCACCATTTTTGAAGCAGCATTTTAAGCCCAATCTCCATTAAAGCGAATCGCTGGCGATCGCTGGCGATCGCTGAAAAGTTCAACCAAGTTGAACTACTGGGCGAACCGCGGCGACCAGCATATGGACTGCGCATGCTCACAAGGCGTCGATCGCTGGCGATCGCTGCGATTCGCTTTAATGGAGATTGGGCTTTACATTATCCAGTTCTGTGATTGGCCTTCCCATGATGATCAGCTTATATTTTTAACTTATCTCAACATCAATGACACCCATTCACAAATAAAGTATCTGGTAAATGTATTAAACTCAATTTCTGTGAGCAGGACGGGGGTTAGTGTAGCGAAAATGGTGCCCTTAGGTTGAATCCTCGAGAAATCAACCAGATGTAATACTTTGGTAATACGACTTTTCAGGAAAAGTTTGACCTCCAATATCTATGCTAAATCATTGTTTTCCTCGTTTACTTCGTCTAATCAAAGTTTACAATTTTACTTTATGCTCCGTGTGGTAATAAAGGCTGTTGAATGTAATTGTTTTGTACTGCAATGGGAATGAAGGCGATAGCTAATACCCCGGGGGGGGGGTACACGACTTGTGGATGGACGGGGGTCTGCCGCCCGGTTTTCAGAAAGCCACCCACTTTCATGATGAATTTTGGTGGAAAACTACCCATTTTTAGCAATTTTTGGCGATTTCAGCCAAACCGACCCATGTTTAAGGAAAATCTGCCGAAAAATGACCCATGTTTAGAGAATTCAACGGCCAAAAACCCACCCATATGGGCGGCACATACCCGTACCAAAAATATGTTATGTACCCCCCCCCCCCCCCGGGGCTAATACCTTGGGGTTTGTGTGTATGGTTGTTAAATCACTCTCCCCTTTGGCCTATAGACCTTTTCACAGAGGTCTGGGACGGCGCGCTACTTTTCTGGAAGATGGCGGATGCGCTGCGAGAGGGAATCCTCTTTTCGATGGAAACACTGAACTGGAGTTGCAGTTGGCGAAGTTGTCGGCGAAAAATCGCATTTAACTCCCAGTTACTGAGCAATTAGAGGACAAGCAAGGCTTACATAATAAAACTGAAGACTTATCTACTACATTACAGTGATATTTAGCATATTTTACAAGGAAACGTTCATTTCTTCGAGTCTTTTCAGCGAAGTTGGATTTTATGAGTATTGTTGATGAATAAGGGACTCCGTTAAACTAATTTTGGATCTTAGTTTATATGAATCGAGCTTATTATTATTATCGAGCTTATTGGATTACGATCGTATATTCTAGGAGCCAAACAATGATTTATATTTCTTCCCAATGCTGAAGCTACCAGAGCAAGCCTTTCTAAATCAATCAAGTTAACTAAGAATAAACAGTTTCTCCCAATTCTTCGCATATGGGTTTATTGACAAACAGTGTGGTTTGTGATATTTCAAAATAAAGCACTACTGTACATAATCCTAAAATATGGCCACTTACCGGTTCAAAGCAACTTCTTAACTTGCACGCTACTCCGGGGTTCTCATTTATTCGTGCAATTTTTGTTCAAAAAGAAAGTCAAACACAGACTGCGTTAAATTTTGCCAACCAAGGCAACCAAGGCCTATGCCACCAAAACAATAAATGCTTTTCAAGCAAAACAACATACTTTAGCAATTCTTTGACCTGGCCTCTCATCTACAATTGTAAAACTTTCAGAACACTTTTTATTAGTTTTCGTTTCTAAAGCATATAAATTATTTGCTGCAAACCACTTTCTTCTTCTTTGATTTTGAAAAACAACAGAGAGAACGAAATGACGAATGCATTTATAATGGCAAATATTTTCCCACCAAAGTCTCTCTTTTGTTACGAGGCTAAAGGCGCACAGGAAATCTTTGCCTGCATACATTTGTACCAAAAGTGCAGATGTCCCTTCGTATTCCTCTGGTTAAAGTGCAATATTTAATCTCCGTTTATTCATAAACAAAAATCTAAGATTGGCAAATAATCATCATACAATCCAAATTCACCAAACTGGAAGAAATAAACTTTTCTTGTAAAGTATGCTAAATACCACCTTAATGTATATCTGTTTTCATGTTTTAAGCCTTTCTAGTCTCCTAAGAACCATTTAGCTGGATTTAAATGCGAAAATTTCGTGCGCAGCTTCTCCCATTTCAGCTCTCAGCTCCAGTTCAGTGATTGCATCGCGAAGAGGATTCCCTCTATCCGCCATCTTCCAGAAAAGTAGCGCGCCGCCCCAGACCTCTGTAAAAAGGTCCATTGGGAATTGAAACTTATTTTAAAGTGAATGAACTTTATGACAACAAGTTGAAGAAATTTAGAAAGTTCCATCAAGAATGTTCTCTGTGTGACTGAAATAAGAATTAACACATCTTTATGAAGTTTTAAGATTACGGAAGGCATACAAAATGGTCTGTGTTTCTTTAATCAGCCCCCGTCCAAGACTTTTGAGATTTTCAGAAACGCTAAACTTTGTAAAAAAGTTCCTGTCTCAGCTTTTTAAACCGCATCATTTGTTACTTTATTCCCTTAAAGGAAGGAATTATTATGGGATGGCCAATCACAGAACTGGATATTGCAAAACACTGCTTAAAAAATGGTGAAAAGATGATTCAAATTTGATGATCCCCCCTTTTAGTGCCAGTTGTTCAATTTTATCAAACTAGTGCGCAAATAGTAACTGCGTTATCACGCTTTTAGAAAATGTTTTTTTTTTTGCTAGAATATGCAGGTCGAGAGGTATTTGAATTTAAAACTGTGAAGCTTTTTTTAGGACACACTGTATATTTTCAAATAAAAATTTATTTGCTTCCTCCATAATTTAGATCATAAGATATAATTTAGATTATAAAACACCATTCGTATAAATTAGTATTTCCAGGGTATTTGGTGTTGCAGGACAAATTTCTTGATTCAGACTCAGACAAAGTTCGTAGGGGAATTGATGACAAACTTCCTCAACAGACTTGGTTTGATACCTAATGACGATGTTGGATTTGTGATTAAATAATGGTTCTTTTAAATATTTTACCTTTACTTTACATGTAATAAAAATTAAATTATTGCTTGATACGTAGAATGATTGTTATGTCTGTAAAGATAAAAATTCGAGGAATACTGTGGTGAAGATAGAGGCCATCACTCCATACATGGGTTAGGCGATCTGCAGTTATTAAAATAAATAAAAATAAAATAAAAATAAAATAAAAATTGGAGTAAATTACTATTGAATGTTTGTCTACGTCTAATCCAAAGCAGAAAAATGTTAAAAAAATGACCATATCAAGTTTATTTCTTTAAAGTTGCCATAGGTATCACCCCCTGACCTCCCAAGTTGTGTTTAAAATTCAATTTTGATGTGATAATGTCAAATGAACTTGAAATATGAAAGTATTTTGAACTGATTTGAACTCTCAAGGTCGAAATTGTGTATTGTCTGCATTGTTGTGAAGTAACAATGGACTTTCAAGAAGACTTGCCTTCAGACAATCGTTGCCATAAGTTCTTGAGAGAACTTCATAATTTTGTTCGTTTTGGGCTGGGTAACAAAATCCACCACCCCTAGTTCAATGTTAGCTTTCTGTGACCAGCAGTCATGACAGGTATGAGATTTTAGGAAATCCCAACAACCAACATTTAATTGAGATGAGCAGCGGGTCACTAAACGCAAAAATTTGAATTTAAAAAAAAATTCTCAACACTCATAGCGATGATGAAGGAATGTTAAAGCGCTAGTAAAATCTATAGTCTATGAAATAAAATGAAATCAAAACGACAAAATATAAGATATCAAAAAATTGTAGCTAAACATTCATCCTACACCGCCAGTTACTTTTTCCTGTTTTATCGATATCAGGAATTGGGAAAAATTCCTTTTTATCGATATCCGGAATTGGAAAAAAGTTAGCGATTTAGTGAAACCAGGCAGAACTAAACACCATCGAAAGTCTTCAAAAGCAGGTGCTCGATTTGATCAGCATACGTTTTCCACCTTTGCTTAGGAATAGGTAGCTTAATGAAAGTACACAATACATGCAAACAGTTCCCAGTTGCAAAACATTTCTATTTCTTAGTCAGAAGCAATTCTGATAAAACTAGGGGATTGTTTGCATTTGCATACATCTATATACTTTGAGGATAATATGCTCATTGGGTCATAATTCTGAAACAACACAGTCAATACCTGTTGATTGCAAAAACAAGAACAGACCATTTTCACACTGTACTAGTATAGTTTTGTTCCGTAACAAAGTTCTTACGGTTCGAGAGCTTTTACACTGCTCCAGAGAAAAATTATTCTCTCAGCTGCACCAAAAGAAAGCTATCCACTTTTGACAGACCACGACAAACCGATTTTTGAAGATTGATGACTTTAGCTTTAGCTACACTCCTGAATTAGATTCTATAATACTTATATTTTTTAATTTTTAGTTATATCTTTCTTAACCCTAATTCACATGGGGGGCGTTTTTCGCCCCTCCCAACCAAACTCTGCTACATTGCGCCTAAACAACACTAGATATGACAACTAAACCTTTGTGACTTGTAATGAAATTTAGTTGCCAATTACAATTTTAATAATTCATTGTTCTAAAATCGGTCAGGTGACCACAATAGCACCATATTTGGAGAGTGGTCAACAAAAAAAGCTTGAAACATCCATAACGTCTTTCTTTCTTGTCTAAATTACTTGAAACATGTATCATTCGATTGACCATGATGAGAGCTTTCATTTGATATATAAATTTTTATCATTTGCTGACATCAGCAAAATTTAATATCTATGACGTAATTTACATTTATGACGTCATTTTTTGAATAAATAAGTAAATGAATTGAAATTTTTGTAGCACATTAGTCTTATCTTGCTTGTGGCATGCATATTGAGTTGATATGGGTTGGAAAAAGAAATAATTCTATGAAAAAACTGCAGTGATGGTCTTTCTGGAGAACAAAGAGCTAGTTAGGTGCTAATTGATCTATAAATAGATGCTTAAAATTGCTTCAAGGAATTTATTTGATTTTAATATGTATTTGCTATTATTTAAGACCATTTGCATTCAAATCGGTTGAGTAATTATTTAAATATAATTTTTCTTGTGAAGAAGCTAAATTTGCCAATTTTCCATTGTTTTTGGTCGCCTAGCAACGAATCACGTGATTAATTAATTACCATTGTTATATTTGAAAAGCCCATTTTCCAAAGAACAATTAAGGTAAGTCTTATTGTTATATCCTGTGTATTCTCAGAGAAAAAGAGGGGGGGCGAAAAACGCCCCCCCCCATGCCAAAATGTCATAAAAATACCCCATGTGAAATAGGGTTAAGCTATAAGCGAATTTTTATCATTTACGGACTCATTAAAAACGATCAAAAAACGTCGATCAAATATCTAAGGATTCCACATGAATGGACGAAGACAAATTTTTTCGGGGTGATCTGGGGATTTATAAATTAATGAGATATAACCTGCTGCACGAGCGTTAGTTCAAGACTGGGATAAATATTTGCCAATTGCGAGTTTCTGGAGTTTATTATTATTGTTATCAATTTATTTTCAATTGGCTTACAATAAATAGCTAAAATAACAGCTAATTAATACCAACGTTAGGAATATACACAAATATCTAAAAGGAGCTAAACTAACCGAAACTCCGCAAGTTGTCGTTATATTTGTTCATAAAACTTTTCCTTTTCAATTTGACTAAATATGTTTGTCATTCGCTTTGTTTTGGTAAAATTTTCACATAGTTTTACAAATTGCATTTGAAATATCCCACTTGTAAACTTTGGTACGAGGACATTTGCGAGTTAAGAGTTATTTGTTATTTGAGTTCTTAGCTTGCACAAAAGATTATTTTCTGTGGCCATTCAGTCCGGACGTGTTGGAATTAAGTTGATTCAATCCTATGGAATTTTCCTTGTCAAAACAAACATACTAAAAGGTCGAAAACAAATTTGGCAAGGCTAAAGAATCATAGGGTGTTCAATTTCTGCAAATGCTAGCATAAACCATGCATAAACCGTTCGTCTTCTGCGCCTTTTCTCAGGCTAAAACGGTTAGGTACTTTTCAAGGCCCTACACATACACCTGGCCCAAACAATAGTCAATACTATGCCCAAACAGAGCAAAGTACACGTTGACTTGAATCTTGAATTGAACATAATCAGATCGCTTATGTGGTAACAGGTTGAATTGAATTGAACTTAACTTATGCGAAAATCAAGAGCCAATCAGATTGATTAAGTGCCCAGCCGATGCCAGGGTCTTAACCCCATCTGACCTGCAATCCTTCACAAAATATATTGAGACCAACAAATAAAATCCCAATATTTCAGTACTTCCTTGTCTCTACTGCAGAAAAATCATTTTTTCTTGCCCCTGTAACATCCCCTCCCCACTCAGTAAATGTTTTGATTTTAAGCAATGTTTCCAACACAAATTTACATCCAGTCACACCAAAATCAAACCAAACAACATTGACTGAGGGGGAAGGGATGCAGTCTCACAATTTTTGTAAAGGATTGTCTGAAAATCAACAAAAATTGTGAAGGGGTTTTTGACTTCAGCTTCACGAAGAACTAGATTTCATTGAAAGTCTAGAGTCTACTAACTTCCAATAACAGTCCAAGATGGAAATAAATTTCAACTGCCTAATTTTGGGGGGCCTGGCCAACAGAGTTTTTTTTTATCCTATCCATAGGGGATAAACCATATGCAGTACATGGCAAGTGGTAGGTACAAGCTTAAAACTCCTAAAAGCCTAAAATTTTAGGACAGCACTTAAAACATGACTAAAAATCTGTATGTAAGAATCTGAGAATCTGAGAATCTGAGAATCTGAGAATCTGAGAATCTGAGAATCTGAGAATCTGAGAATCTGAGAATCTGAGAATCTGAGAATCTGAGAATCTGAGAATCTGAGAATCTGAGAATCTGAGAATCTGNTTCATTGAAAGTCTAGAGTCTACTAACTTCCAATAACAGTCCAAGATGGAAATAAATTTCAACTGCCTAATTTTGGGGGGCCTGGCCAACAGAGTTTTTTTTATCCTATCCATAGGGGATAAACCATATGCAGTACATGGCAAGTGGTAGGTACAAGCTTAAAACTCCTAAAAGCCTAAAATTTTAGGACAGCACTTAAAACATGACTAAAAATCTGTATGTAAGAATCTGAGAATCTGAGAATCTGAGAATCTGAGAATCTGAGAATCTGAGAATCTGAGAATCTGAGAATCTGAGAATCTGAGAATCTGAGAATCTGAGAATCTGAGAATCTGTATATCTATTTAGGCCTAACATAGATGGGCCTAAGCACAATTTGCACGTATGCCTATATAAAGTGCGCTGCTGTATAAAGTAAGACATTACTATCGTCCTGAATATAGAAATATGATATTTATTCTATTTAAATTCTTTATGTAAGGTAAACTAGCAAAAGTTTCTTGCAAGCAAGCTTAAAAAGTGACTTACAAATAAGAATGGTCATTGTGAAGTAATGTGATGAAGTTTGCAGCCATCATTGAACAGTTTCGTTTTGGAGACCTCAGAAAATGTGCTGAAGTCACGTGGTGCCAACGAGTTTCCACGTGTTTCCCGCGAGTTTCCAAACGAGTTTCCATAAAATGTATAGGGATTATAGTAGACTTCAACGAGCTACCACGTGTTACCATCATAATTAAAAAAATATATGGATCTATATATTTTTTTATTTATGATGGTAACACGTGGTAACTCGTTGAAGTCTACTATAATCCCTATACATTTTATGGAAACTCGTTTGGAAACTGGTTGGAAACACGTGGAAACACGTTAAAAAATTCTTATTAATATGAACTTAATGTTTAATTTAAAAATATCTGGAAGGATAAACAAAAAGCAGCCTAACTAGCAAAACTGTGAAGCGCAATTCACACTTGACGCGTCATTCTTGGCACATTTGAGAAGAAAATGAAATGCGGCAATGCGACAGATGTTGATCAATTCAACTTTGCCACACGCACTGTATTGCACTACAAAATAACCTCAAGTATGAATTCAGCTTCAATTTGTCATTTATTCATAAGGAACCCCACCCCTTGATTCGTTGGCTTTTCTCTGCCCCTCCCATACACTATTTTCACATAAGAGTTAATTTCTTCATCTAAAATTACAAAAAAACTGAATTTGGTAGAAAAAGAAAAATTTCAGAAACTTTTCTAAGTCTAACATTTCTTAAGACATTTCTTATTTCTTCATAAAATATATTAAGACCAACAAATAAAATCCCAATATTTCAGTACTTCCTTGTCTCTACTGCAGAAAAATCATTTTTTCTTGCCCCTGTAACATCCCCTCCCCCCTCAGTCAATGTTTTGATTTTAAGCAATGTTTCCAACACAAATTTACATCCAGTCACACCATAATCAAACCAAACAACATTGACTGAGGGGGAAGGGGATGCAGTCTCACTATTTTTACTATTTTTGTGAAGCATTGTGGGTGTTTTGAAACACTCAATGTCTGGGGGGGGCGGATTCCGCCCCCTGTTTATTTCAATTGCTATATGAGATACGACCACCTAATTTGGCACAAAGAATATTCATCATATAAACAATGATTATTTAAAATCATAATTCAATAACCGTTGTTGTTGTTGTTTCTAGAGTATAGTATTCATTGTGATGTTGTATGACATCATAAAAATGAAAACATCATAAAAGTTCATCAAACTTAACTTTTCATATATCTAAACCAAAGATTTGGGCTCAATTTTAACACAATTTCGCATGACAACTTGGTAACCATGAAGACACGGCTAGATATAGAATGTATAAATTGTTACAATTTCATTGCTGTATGATATAAACTTAAAGTTACTAAATCTCAGCGGCCTTCTACACATATCGAACATAGCGAAAACAAAAATATAGTAGGGGGCGGAGCCCTACATGGAATAGGTTGAAAGTTTAACATGTTTGACAAGGCGGCGGGCAATGCCCCTCTTTTTTCCCGAAACTGCAAAAGATATAGATGACCTTCATACAAATTGTTCTTTGGACAATTAGTGGTTCGTTGCTAGGTAACCAAAAACAATAGGAAAATTGCCAAAATTGAGATACTGGCTTCATAGGGATAAGAATGAAATTTTATATCCCAGTTGTCATATCTTTGTCAATAGTTTTGGACTATGGACTCCCTGTGGAGCCAAGATGCTAAATATATAGCTGATTGTTTTGGTACATATTATTCATTCGTTCTATGCTATGATGTTATGTTATGTTATGTTCCGAAGTGGTAGTCTTTTATTGCGATAACCTAAAGTGCAGGTTATGACACCAGTTAATTCGCGGAAGATGCTGCGAGCGTTTTGTTTATAAAAAGAAAGGTTCCCCCTTTTGTTTCTGATTCTTGTTGCATGGGTAGCAACAGATTTTTCTCTATTCCCAGCAGATTGCCTATACGCAGCTCGAATGATTTAGTACGCTGCACATTTTTGCTTGACAAAAGAATTAGTTTCAGTAACAATCAGTCTTTCGCAGTCTGTGTTTCGTAGACGATAAGTTGCGAAATCCTTTGATTTAGTTTTGCGACTGCTTAAAAGCAAACTTCTAACACGTTTCATTCCTATTTGGACGCAGGAAGGAAAGGTGTGGCAAAAATCTGGGGTTTGATTTTGCATTTTATTTTCACCCACCCACCCACAACCAAAATTGTACTATGCTCCTTTTTTTTTCATGACGGGGATCTTCTGTCTCTGTCATGGACATTAAGTGCACTGGTCTGTGGAGAAAAAATCTAAACATTTTTTCTTTAACCCCCAACTATTTCGGTTGCTGCGGAGTGAAAGTTTGGCCAGTGTGCTTAAAAATCCCAAACTTGGGCCCCTGTAATGAGAGAAGACTGCCTTTGGCAAATAGCAAATTTTATATTTGTGATTTAGCCCATCAACCCTGAGGGGCCAAATCAATTTGTTTATATATCTGAAGCTAAGAATTAAAAAAGCAAATTTCGTCCAGATTAACATGAGATAACAGGCAGGGGGCCGTAGCCAAAAGTATCAAGTAAGAGTAGAAGAAGATATTTAAACTGACAGTTGTTAACTTAAACTGTTACTCTTGCTAACTAAAAGCAATTAGCAATAGACCACTTCACAGAAAGCAAAGGATCATGGGTAAGTAGGGCAAAATTTGATTCTTTGAACGCATGCTTTAACAAAATATTTCATTCCTTTCATCCGGCGTACTATCCAATTCTAGCTCCTACTCGCTCAAAATTTCATCAACATTTATGGAAACAACACAGCACTCACCTTGAACATAGGACTTTGCATTTTTAATTTCCTTTTCTGCATGGCCTTTGCTAAATTTACATGCTTCCTCCACAAACTGCGGTCTTCTTCGTGTTTATATTCATTCGCAAGTCTTTGTTAGGAGACCCCTGACCCTCTTTTCGATTGCTAGAACCATCAACAACACAGCATATGCTTGATTTCTAAAATGAAGGCCCCTCGTGTGCTTATTTCAAATTACAAAAAGTCTCCTTGCCGTATCTTTCTGTCCTCGGACAAAATGCACTAGTACAATTTAACTTGTTGTGTTTTGATTAAGACAAGGTCTTGCAGGTCTCAAATTGATTCGAACGCACCTGTGAAACCCTTCTGAAACTGTCTGGGACCGTCTCCAAATGCGTCAGGAGGTAAGCCAAGGGGGGCAAGGGGACTCACATAAAATTTCATTATTTTTCCCGCCACTTTCCGAAGTTTGATTGAAAATTAGATTTGAGTTTGGAGTGATTTGTTGGTTTTGATCAAAATGACGAAGGCGAAGTGCTCTGCATCTGGTTGTAAAAACAAGAATATAAACCAGATTCTTGGATGGTGAGAGGTCATGTGAAAAAACTGATATTTCATAAGTTTCGGAAAGGTGAAATGAGAAAGCAATGGGAGAAAATGATTAGGAAAGGACTTGACAAAGCCAAGTTTACTTTCTCGAATAACAGTGTCGTTTGTTCTAACCATTTTGAATATGGAAAGCCAACATCTGGTTTTCCGTTTCCAAAACTATTTTCCTGACGGAAAGCGACCATGCTAACCAAAAGTCACCTAAGCACCCAGGAGGGACACTCAGCACATGCACATACGGAGAGGTAAGTCCGATATTTCTGGGTCAGAATATTGCCGAAAGTGATATTTTTGGCTGAAAATTATGGCCCTAATATTTTTTGGCATCAGATATAGTTATACTGATATTTCTGGAGTTTGTAGAGGCAGTGAATCCTGACCTCAAATTTGCATTGTTTCAGGATATTTTATGTTCGTTTACAGGTATCTAAAAAAAAATGAGTTGATATTTTTAGATTACAATGAAGCTGAACTGATATTTTTGGGTTGCCTGAAAATTTCTCTGACTGACCTCCCCGTATGTGTATGTGCTGAGTGTCCCCCCTGGGCCTAAGCACCGTCTCCAAATGCGTCAGGGGGTAAGCCAAGGGGGGCAAGGGGACTCACATTTTTCATAAACAAATCTTATCATTTTTCCCGCCACTTTTTGAAGTATTGTCTGTCGCATCGGCTGTAGTTTTGAAAATGAAAATATCTTGTTTTAAAATCGGGTGAAAGTTGAATCTGAAATCTAAAGAAGGAAGGATTTGTGAAGATGGTATTTGTTATGGCAGTTATTTACCATGGAAGCAGTTTCCAAGTTGTCCAAGTGTACATATGATGATTTTCTGGAATTGAGTACTGAAGAGTTGAAATTTTTCTTGCGGCAAAGAGGACAAAATATCAATGGAAATAAACGAGATTTAGCTGCTAGAGCCCTTGTATCTTTTGAAAAGGGTGAATTACCAAAGAACAGTGATCAGCTGCAACAACAACTTAGAGCAGATTATGACAAAATTCTGCAGCTTCATATTATCGGAGACCCTTTACTAGAAAAGAACTGGAGTGATGATTTAACTATCTGGCCTAAAGTTAATCTTGGAAAAATGTTCAAGTATATTCTGGAATGCAAGGCATTTGAGCGTGACTATGATGGACAGTACAAAGTCAGAAAGGCGTTGTCGTACCACAAAAGTGGTTTTGTTTCTCAAATACTTGAAAACACTTCCTATCGTGATAAAGTAGTTTTGAAAGGTTCGGTTTTGCCATCACAAAAAGTTACCAGCTCTGGTCATCTTGTTTTGGTCCTTCTCAGACAAGATGGAGATGTCAAGACCGCATATTTTAGCTGCACTGCAGGCCTTTCGAGGTGCTGTAACCATGTAATAGCCTTGCTGTATAAGGTAGAATATGCAGTTTCTCAAGGCTCCATAAATCTTTCATGCACCGAAATTAAGTTTAATGATAAGTCTAAGAAGATTATTGCTGGTTGCAGACTTGCTGACATGAAATTTGAAAAGCATGACATGAGCAAAATAGACACACATTTAGAAAAATCTGAAGCAAAAAAATTGTTTGATCCACGTTCTGGGAAGTCCAGCTTAATTGACCAAGCAATTTTTGTTTAGAGGTTACAGCAAACAAGACCAAACGCTGGTGTTTTGCTTTATATGTCAGAAAGAGCGAGCATACCACCCCCTTTGAAAGAAATAGCTGAAAGTGTTATTTCTGAAAATCCTGGCAGGCGTTTGAAACCCTTGTTTACTCGTTCTTCCACAAGTTACGCTTTTCGACNACCATGTAATAGCCTTGCTGTATAAGGTAGAATATGCAGTTTCTCAAGGCTCCATAAATCTTTCATGCACCGAAATTAAGTTTAATGATAAGTCTAAGAAGATTATTGCTGGTTGCAGACTTGCTGACATGAAATTTGAAAAGCATGACATGAGCAAAATAGACACACATTTAGAAAAATCTGAAGCAAAAAAATTGTTTGATCCACGTTCTGGGAAGTCCAGCTTAATTGACCAAGCAATTTTTGTTTAGAGGTTACAGCAAACAAGACCAAACGCTGGTGTTTTGCTTTATATGTCAGAAAGAGCGAGCATACCACCCCCTTTGAAAGAAATAGCTGAAAGTGTTATTTCTGAAAATCCTGGCAAGGCGTTTGAAACCCTTGTTGACGAGTTCTTCCACAAGTTAAGCTTTTCGACGCCCGAAATCGATGCTCTTGAGAGGGCAACTAGATTGCAGGGACTGTCAGAGGAATGGAGATCTCAGAGGATAGGAAGATTAACTGCTTCTATCCATCACGATATTTATGCCAAAGTGCAGAATATCCTCCTTAAGAGCAAACGTATCTCCATCACACCACTGCTTGTGCAGATTTTGGAGGGAGGGCCAAAGCTAGATCATCTACCTCAAATCAAGTGGGGTCATAAAAATGAAGAAAATACTGCTGCAGCACTCTTTGAGGAGATTTCAAGAACACATGATACTCCAAAGGTGTATTCCTGTGGATTATTTGCTTGCACACAATTTCCATTTATTGCTGCCAGTCCGGATCGTTTGATGACTTGTAAATGTTGCCCAAAATATTGCGTAGAGATAAAATGTCGTTTCCGTTTGAAGGACACAGAGTTCAATGCTGGTTGGAAAATGAAGCAAGTTGATGGGAAGATCATTCTGAAAAGGTCCCACAAATACTACGCACAAGTTCAAGGGCAAATGGGCTGTTCTGGGTGTGATAGATCATTCTTCGTTGTTTGGGATCCAATTTCCCCTGTTCCACATATTCAAGAAATACTGTTTGATGGAAATTTCTAGGAGGACATGTCAAAGAGCTTGACTATCTTTTTCAAACAGTTTGTTTTGAAATATATTTTGAGAGAGAAAGCTTTAGTTTTTTGTGGATTCTGCTCCAAGAACTGCCTGGATGAAAATGAGATTGTTGGGCAGAAAAAGAACGAAGAAAGTTTCAGTTGCGTTGCAAGTGAAACAGTTTTCCACAAGAGATGCGTTGTTGAAGTTGATGGTATTTGTGGTAGATGCACAGCCAAATGTCTAGAAGACAACATTATAGAACTCGAAGCTTGACATTTCATTTTGTAGTTGCAATTTTCCCGAGTTGTTTCCTCGGTTGTTTCTAGATTAGTTTAAGTAATTCACTCCAAATAAGCAACATAAGCTTCCATTGAAGGTTATAAGTTAGAAATACCATGAGTAATAGGAGACTAATAGTGTATTGGCCATGCTCAAACTTACAATATATTGTTCCTTTCTTGTCTGTTGTCTTGGGCCTAACGTCGCACGCCATCTTACCTTATCTCTCTCTCACCATTTCACCCTGTGCCTCGGAATGAGTTATTGGGAAGTCCCCACTGATCTGCTATGGGGAATCCAAAGCACTCAACGCTCCTGCGTAGAGTCAATGCAACATGGCGGCAAACAAACCGAACGAAGTTGTTAGTGGTCAGAGAATCATTTCGAATATGTGCAACTTATCGCAAATATTAGGACGAAGACAACAGACAAGAAAGGAACAATATATTGTAGGTTTGATATAGTATATTTAAAGCAAACTGTAATATCGATCATGAGCAGGGTGATGTGATTTTAGCAGGACAACATTAGGCCAATACACTATATAGTCTCCTATTACTCATGGAAATACTATACCTACAATGTTCGGCAATAGACCACAACTTCGATTCTCGTGTTGGTATAGAAAGTAAGAATACACGTATTTTATTATAAGAAACTCTTTGCAGGAAACTCAACTCTAAGATAAAAACAATTGAGAAACTTCTGTACTGGGACAAAAATATTTAAGAAACTCTTTTGTTAGTCAAGGAAATCGATACCATATTTTTTACTTTATTCGTTTATTATTACTTGCTTCTTGCATTTTATAACTTGGAAAGTACCTCAGTAATAGCACAGCTTCATGAAAATCTGCTGTGAACTATTCACTGGGGCACAGGATGTAAACTTTTTTTTTTCTTTATATAACATCATCAAAATCTACAAAACTACAAGAATACAAATCTATAATCTAGGACTACTACACAAGAAAACTACAAAATTACTTGAACGAAACTGCCTGGGGTGTGAACTCACACATCTCCCCTGCAGCCAACATTTGACGCAAAACAAAAATAAAGACTACACAAGACAATGAAAACAAGAACAAGACCGGAGAAAACAAAAAGAAAAAGGGATGCAGCTCAGTTCATGCGACCAGTTGCTAAGATGTATTCTAAGAATGCCGAGATGATACGCCTATTTAGGGTGCAGTTGAGCCTAGAGTCTCCATACAATAAAAATTTAGAAGTGCACTCTGAAATAAATCGTCTATATTGATTTCTATTGTAAACATCAAGGATATCACAAAACTGCAAAGAACCCTTAAGAAACTTTTTGCACTCTATGATGAAAATTTGAAGAATATTTCATTACTGGGTCAAATTCTTATTTTTTTATAACATTAACACGTGTACTTCTTTTTTCATTTGATGAGAACCTTGAGAACAGGACTTAAAAGACATGGTTCTTGAAATGACAACAGTGAACAAAGACAGGAAATAAAGATAAGGGACAACATCTATGTTCTGTATCTATCACCATATGATATCGATTTACTGTCAAATGTTACAGCTTTGTTTGTGGTATTTCATAAAAGTTTTATCCACGATCATTCGTTAAATTAAACACATAACGGCTCTGAGAAATTTGTAAGAATACAGCATGTCATAAGAATGTCATTAAAAATAGGCAAGATTGAAACTGGGAGTTCGTTCTTCAGTATTCTAAATTTATTCACTCGTCCAATCGCATTTTCGACATAGATCCTAGCATTTGCCACCCTTCTTTACATTTTTGGCTGACATCTGCTTATCTGCTGCAGATGATGGGGGTATTGCAAGGGTGCATTGTCGGAAAGTAAATGCATCTTCTATCTTGAACCCCTTGTCCGCCATCAATTCATATCCAGGTCGAAGCATGTCCAAAAACCCACTGCTCTTTACAATAAACTTGTCCGACCATCTACCACCAAAACCTGCAGACACATAACTAATTACACCATTATGTGTAATTGCAAGAAGAGCTTTGACGGTGCAGTGATGTTTGTATGTGCTCCACAGAATAGCTTTATTTTCAAGGTTTGAAGGAGTCTCCGCTAAAAATTCTGTGCAATCAATTATTGCTACGCAGTTACTAAAATGCTTCCTGAAAACTTCAGGATTGTTCCTCTTAACTTCACCTCTAGATGGCCAAACAATCATGAACCGCAAATCCAAAGATATCAACCGCACCCACTTAAAAACTACCTCACTCACCAAGGACGCACTCACATCAAATCTCCACGCAAGATCATCGCTCAATAAACCCAAGCGCAACTTCATCAGAGTTAATAAAAACTCCTGCTCTAGACTCAACTTTCTTGCTGGCCCTTTCCTACCACCACTTATATTATTCTTCTCGCTCAAATCTGTCTGCTTCTCACCCCTCCAATACCTATGTTTCTAGCATCCCTCGACAACTCTTCAAACAAAAACTTAAACATTGGAGGATCAGCAACCCCTGTAAACTTCTTCACATCTGCTTCCCGTGTTATCTGTGCAAACTTCATTAGTATTCGGTGTGCAGAAAGTTCAACATGATCGGCTGTTTCATTTTCGCCTTCTGACATTAGTATTGACACAGGTTCTTCAACTACTGTGCTGTGCATGTCTGAGGAATTCTTTTCGGAGCTGGTCTTTGCTTAGGTTTGGTTAGCATGGTCGCTTTCCGTCAGGAACAGTTTTGGAAACGGAGAACCAGATGTTGGCTTTCCATATTCAAAATGGTTAGAACAAACGACACTGTTATTCGAGAAAGTAAACTTGGCTTTGTCAAGTCCTTTCCTAATCATTTTCTCCCATTGCTTTCTCATTTCACCTTTCCGAAACTTATGAAATATCAGTTTTTTCACATGACCTCTCACCATCCAAGAATCTGGTTTATGTTTCTTGTTTTTACAACCAGATGCAGAGCACTTCGCCTTCGTCATTTTGATCAAAACCAACAAATCATTCCAAACTCAAATCTAATTTTCAATCAAACTTCGGAAAGTGGCGGGAAAAATAATGAAATTTGATGTGAGTCCCCTTGCCCCCCTTGGCTTACCTCCTGACGCATTTGGAGACGGTCCCAGACAGTTTCAGAAGGGTTTCACAGGTGTGTTCGAATCAATTTGAGACCTGCAAGACCTTGTCTTAATCAAAACACAACAAGTCAAATTGTACTAGCGCATTTTGTCCGAGGAAAGAAAGATACGGCAAGGAGACTTTTTGTAATTTGAAATAGGCACACGAGGGGCCTTCATTTTGGAAATCAAGCATATGCTGTGTTGTATATGGTTCTAGCAATCGAAAAGAGGGTCAGGGGTCTCCTAAAAAAGACTTGTGAATGAATAGCAAACACGAAGAAGATCGCAGTTTGTGGAGGAAGCATGTAAATTTAGCAAAGGTCATGCAGAAAAGGAAATTAAAAATGCAAAGTCCTATGTTCAAGGTGAGTGCTGTGTTGTTTCCATAAATGTTGATGAAATTTTGAGCGAGTAGGAGCTAGAATTGGATAGTACGCCGGATGAAAGGAATGAAATATTTTGTTATAGCATGCGTTCGATGAATCAAATTTTGCCCTACTTACCCATGATCCTTTGCTTTCTGGGAAGTGGTCTATTGAACAGACAAATTGAGATTTCCAGTATCATTTATCTTCTATTTTTAGGCTTCTCAATAGTAAAATTAGATAGTACAAAGTAACCTACCGGCGTTTTCTGCTTGTTTTGAAATATATCACACTGATTTATTCAAACTATGACGTAATAAAGATAAATTACGTCATGACTACTGATGTCAGCAAATATAAACCAACTATATAACAAATAAAAAACTCTTCAAGACGAATCAAATGGTGTATATAACTTTATGATTTGAGTTGGCTGTGAGAAATTAGCGAGCTTTTTAAGATTATCTTTGTGAACTGTCTCCAAATATGGGCATCTGGGTTTCCGGTCCAAATAGGGCTAAGTAGTTAATTTGTGAAGAATATTTAACCGATTAAAAAAATTTTGGAGTATGAGGCATTTGTATAGTGTGAGTAGTTTGAGAAGGTGACGTAATTTTGAGCTCTATGTAAGATCCCCAGTTTTTGTTAGGAGCGTTTTGCTAATTGGGTCATGTCGGATTTCCAGGAAAGGTTTTGAGAAACTGAGATGCCTAGTTGGGAGATTGATGAAGGTAAATCAAAGTCCTGACCATTCATAGGTAGAAGATATTTGTTTTATGTTCTTCAGAGGATGATTTGGTCTCTTTTCTGTTGTTGAATTCGACCAAATTGTTGTTTTCCTACTCCCCAACCAGGCCAACCAGTATCACAGGTCATGGCTGACAAGTGAGGCTTCAAGGGACCTTTTTAACTCTGGGGGGCAAAATAACCCCCCCTACCTAACTCTTGACTGATAATAGGTAGAGCAACCAGATTTGGTCTGCTAATAGCCCCGGACATGTACTTTTCAAAACTATAAAAAGTAACCTAAAATTTGCTACAGATATTGCTCACGTCAGCTCTTATTTACCACTATAGCTGTTATCATTATTTCGAAAGAAAATAACTCTTTAAAAAAGTGGGAGCTATGATTCGTGAACTTAGCTGAAGGATAGATGTAGATGTGAAATTCGTAGCTAAAAGCTATGTTTCCATGTTTGCTAATGCATGTAGCTCAGCAAAATCTCAGTTGCTCATTAAATATTTACTCCATCATTTGCTCTTAATCTCTCAGATAAGAACACTTTCGGTTTAATAAGTGGCGGCACAGCTCTGTGATTAAAGCAGCTTTGATCAAAGATCGAAGCGAGCTGAGAAACTGATATGAGCAAAACAATAAATAGACAAATAATTGCATACATTGGCTTGTTGTTGGGTAAAACTTGTTTGTTGTATCGAAGGATCGATTGAGATAAAACATTGTGAATTCTTTCAAATCAGATACCATTGTTGGTCGTAATTGCTTGGTAGGATCAGCAGAAATCTGCAGTGTTAGATTTATTGGATTGAGAAAGTTGCAGAAGTGGAAAATTAATAGGGTTTTCAAAACCAAAACATGCAGTATTTTCCAATGAGCACACTTTCCATGAATTCAAATGATATCACAGGCTTCTCGCTTTCAAAACATTTTCGTCCAGGATCTATTCTCTACATCTTGTTTTACACGAGAGTAAACACGTGTCAAAAATGCGTTAGAAATGCGACGAAAACAGCATCGAAATTGTTTTTTCCTCAATTTGAGATCTTGTTGGCATATTTGAAAGCATGTTGATGAAATGAGAAGTTCTGATTCCAATTGGAAGTGATACCTTTCCAAAATGAGTTTAACGTAAAAATAACAATTATGATGATGGTGATGATAATGATGATGCTTATAATAATAATAGTTATGAATTTAGTGTAAATTTTGTAAAGATGTTCATCGATATATTTAACCCTATTCTACAAGCAAAACAGGCCCCCAAGTAAACTTTCTCTAATTGTTCTTACACTGCATATGATAAAAGACTGGAACCAGCTTAAATTTTAGTAAAATTTAACAATGTATCAAATAAGCAATAGGACAATGTCATATAATTGGTCACCTGACTACGACATGCCCATATTTGGAGAGAGGTCTCAATAAATATCATGAAAATGTGCATAAAGTTTCTCGTAGCCATCTGATTTCAATGACATTGACACCAATCAATTTTCCTTCAAGTCTACTTTCATTTGAATTTTTTGTGTGTTTTGCTGAAATTAGCAAAATTTAATACATTTGACATCATACCTACATATGACGTCATATTTATGCTAAACATTTGAAATAATTAGTATATTATGATTGAAATTGATCAGTTAACAATTCAAGATCAATTCATTTTAGTTTGTATCACTAAAAGATGGTTTAAAATGCCAATGGCATCAGCGAAATTGTTGGGGTATCATGCTTGACATTGATTTGCAATTTTAAACAAAAGAATTCTAAAAATAGAGTTGTTGGCAGTTTTTATTAAGAACAATCAATATCCATCACATCTATAGCATTCGTTTCGTAGCAGCATGTGAGCTCTACTGCAGTGATTGCAACTCATTGCACTACCACTATGTATGGTTTAAGAGAATGAAGCTGGCCAGAAGTGCATTGGCAATCATGTGATCGCTGATATTCTCCCATTTATGCGTAGGATAAATGTAGTTAATTTGGGTACGACGGAGAAGCATTAGTATGCTATCCCCGCAGGACACAACAAACAGCCTATTCATTGGAAGTCCGCTGCAATGAATTTATCTATCACTAAATTTAACCCTATTTCACATGGGGTAATTTTATGACATTTTGGCATGGGGAGGCGTTTTTCGCCCCCCTCCTTTTCTCTGAGAATACACAGGATATAACAATAAGACTTACCTCAATTGTTCTTTGGACAATGGGCTTCTCAAATATAACAATGGTAATTAATTAGTAACGTGATTCGTTGCTAGGCGACCAAAAACAATGGAAAATTGGCAAATTTAGCTTCTTCACAAGAAAAATTCTATTTAAATAATTACTCAACCGATTTGAATGCAAATGGTCTTAAATAATAGCAAACACATAGTAAAATCAAATACATACCTTGAAGAAATTTTAAGCATCTATTTATAGATCAATTAGCACCTAACTAGCTCTTTGTTCTCCAGAAAGACCATCACTGCAGTTTTTTCATAGAATTATTTCTTTTTCCAACCCATATCAACTCAATACGCATGACACAAGCAAGATAAGACTAATGTGCTACAAAAATTTCAATTCATTTACTTATTTATTCGAAAAATGACGTCACAAATGTAAATGACGTCATAGATATTAAATTTTGCTGATGTCAGCAAATGATAAAAAGTTATATATCACATGAAAGCTCTCATCATGAGCAATCGAATAATACATGTTTCAAGTAATTCAGACAAGAAACAAAGAAGTTATGGATGTTTCAAGCTTTTTTTTGTTGACCACTCTCCAAATATGGTGCTATTGTGGTCACCTAACCGATTTTAGAACAATGAAATATTGAAATTGTAATTGGCAACTAAATTTCATTAACATTCACAAAGGTGTGGTTGTCATATCTAGTGTTGTTTAGGCGCAATGTAGCAAAGTTTGGTTGGGGGGGGGGGCGAAAGACGCCCCCCATGTGAAATAGGGTTAATACGAAGCATACTTTAGGGCTATCTTGAAAACATGGAATGTGGAATACTGGAATGGAATACTGGAATGACATGGAATACTGGAATACTGGAATACTGGAATAAATATTCCATGGAATATGTATTCCATGGAATATATATTCCATGGAATACATATTCCATGGAGTATATATTCCATGGAATACATACTCCATGGAATATATATTCCATGGAATATATATTCCATGGAATACAAATTTGTATTCTAGACACATCCCAGACATCTTTTCACTACTTGATTGCTATCTCTTTCAATGCGTTATCAACCCATTAATCTGAATGATGTTGGTCGGAGTGGTGGCCATTGTTTCCTTTGTTAAGGGAAATACCACGGTGAAAGGGATTAAAACTTCATATGATGAAATAATTATCGACGATCAGATAGTTTTTGAATGTAAATATGAACCAATAAACCTTTGACAGCACCATAGTCATGACAACATTTTCAACTCACATGAATGCATAATGTGGACATTCTTTAGAAATTTCCCAGGATCATTCAATAACGTTTGTTGTCTGCTAATCAATTGCGTAATGCCTTTTCATCTCCTCTGCATACCCATTCAGCAATTACTTCTATGTGCATGAAACTTACGGCCTATTTTACATGGTAAGATATTAGATGGGGGCAAATTGTTGCCAAAAAGGATAACCAAGGGTGTAGCATCTGCTTTTCATGGAAGCACCTTTCAAATAAAGTGTCCTATTTCAAATGCAATATATTTTTTCAAAATATACAACTTTAAAAAATGTTTGGCCTTAAGACTTGGGTCTTAACGGGCAAAATATTCCAGAGTTGAAAATAAGTTTTCTGCTAGAGTACCCCTTTGTGTTGCAAGTAGGCTAGGATGATAATAAATCAGATGAACCGTTCCACGTGGAGTGAGATCAGGTTCTGCAAGTCTTGCAGAAATGGCCACCACATTTAAGTTCCCAAAACCAAGGAAACGCGAAAACCTTTTGGAAAGTATTCCTCATTTTACATGGCAAGATTTGAAAGATTTAAGGCGGATTGGTAATGGAAGTTTTGGGTCTGTTGATTTTGCCAACTACTGGTCAAGGAAAGGGGTTCAACGAAAGCCAGCCCACAAATGGTTGTGGTAAAGTGTAAAGCACTTGTTTGCAGCAGATCATGGTTGCGAAAAAGAATTCACCCAAGAAGCAAAGCTGCTGTACAGCGTAATGGGGCATCCAAACATTGTTGAGTCTCTTGCTGTTTGTGCCAAACCGACGTATTATTTAAAGGCAATGTGCAATGGTAAATAGGCTTGTCTATAATAGAACAAAGAAAACATTCAGACACTGCATTGTTTCTTTGGCTATCCATTGTTCAAGGAGCGTGTGCACCTTCGATTTGAATGGGATATTTCTAGATTGTTTTGCTCCTTGCAAATGGAAGCTTTCAACCTTGCACAGACCCTTTAATGCAAAAGTACGAAGCTTTCTCTTCCGTGCCTTTTATTCATGAGACTGTTGTCAACTCCCTACGAGATGAGAATGCGGCTAGTGTAAAACGTGGGTCATGCAGGTTAATAAAACGCGGGTTAAATCATGTGGGTCGAAACTAGCGGCCATGGGCATACTGGTTTTAGGCTTACAGCCGACGGATGCTGCTAGTACGATATGCTGCTTTTTCAAATGGTTTCAAAGATATGTGTTATCGCATGAAAATTTCAAAAGAATACGTTTCTTCCAAAGGTTTCTAATTGTCATAAAGTACCGACGGAAGTATTGATGATCCTTTTGATTTGGGGAGTTTTGAATGGGATTTCTGTAATGCTGTTAGCCCTTTTAACAAAAATAAATAAATTCTATATCCAGAGCTTTAAAAATCTAAAAACTCATAAGAATTTTTTTGTACCAAAATGACCTAAGATTTAAAGGAAATCAACATAGTTAACCCTAATTTAACCGGGCTTTTTTTAAACTAATATAGCCGGGGGGGGTGCTTTCCACCCCCCTCTATAAGTCCCCTTAGACAAATGGGAAATCATTCAAGCCTGGCAAGGGCGTAGAACTAACCATTCTTTACAGATTGGCAGATTTGGGTGTGGCCATCTCATTAAATGACGTCACTATGACGTCATAATGTTGAAAAATGTCAAAATTTATGTTTATCCAGCTAATTCGTTCTAAAAACAGGAAAAATATCATATAATTCGCTATTTTTCATCTAATTAGCCGTATTATTCATTCTTAGTTCAAAAATAATACCTAAAGGTGTTTTTAGACTTTTATTTTTGAAGAAAATGACGAATATTGATGACGTCACAGCAACGAAGTGGGTTTTATGACCAAAAATTGATACAAAACTTGCTAAAAATACTTTAAATGTAATGCAAAACGCAAATCTATGCATTTTCTACAACTTCCGCTGGAAAAAGTTTCAAATTTTGCAAAATTTACCCAAAATGGCGGCACATGTTACGTCATCATTTAAAAATGCTGATGTCAGCAAATTCCATTGTTCTTGATAACAAATGAAAGGTCTTTGTTTGCTGATTCTTTTAAGGTATAATAATCAACATTTGAAACTAATTCTGGTTGTAAAAATATCAAAAACATTGATTTTGTCAATACCATCTACCAAATATGGTATTGTCATCTGTCACGTGACTCCCATTGTTCAAAAATTTTATTGCAAAAATGTAGCTAATAGATAATTAGTAGTTTTCAGAAAGTTAGTGAGTCATAGCTAATGCCGTTAATAAATGCTCTGCAAAAAACCGACAGGTGGGGTGGAAAACACCCCCCCCCCCGGTTAAATTAGAGTTAAAAGCTGGCCCGGGCCAAGTTAATTATATAGTCCATTGTATTTGATGCTGTTGGCACGTGCGGCTTCATTGTGTAGCTGAAGAAACAATAATGGGTGCATGGGCGTTTTCGTAGCCTATTTATAGCGACCACTCAATATAGCTATGTCTATTCCCTTTAAGAAACTGGCTACCAAGCTCAGCATTGGAAGCATATGGAGCATATTGCATATTTTAGGCCATTTATGCTACCAATTCTTATGAGTTCCTTAGATTTTTAAAGCTCTGGATATAGCATTGATTTATTTTTGTTAAAAGGGCTAACAGCATTGCAGAAATCACATTCAAAACTTTCCAAATCAAAACGATCCTCGATACTTCCTTCGGTACTTTATGACGATTAGAAACCTTTTAGAAGAAGTGTATTCTTGAGACATTTTCATGCGATAAGACATATCTTTGAAACCATTTGAAAGGCAGTGATTTACACAATGTACCACGTAATTATGTAATCAGGCACCACGTAGCCTTTGGACTATCGTACTTGCAACATCAGTAGGCTGTAAACCTAAGGCCATTATGCCATGACCGCTAGTTTTGACTAGTTTTGACCCGCATGGTTTAACCCCCGTTTTATCAACCTGCATGAACCGCGTTTTACACTAGACGATGAGAATGTTATGTTCATGAAAAAACTAAAAGTCGACTGTTTATTTTCTTGTTGTTAGATTTGATCTTGGATTTCCCTATCCCAGTTCCATGGAATGGAGGCATCCCACCCAATGATTTGCAATATTGAATTTATAAGAATTTTGTATTAATGACTATTTTCCGACATATCTCTTTAGGAGACAGGAGGTAGAGGGTGTATCTTACATGGGCGTTAACGGGCGTTAAGACTGAAAGAGTTTCTTGCTTACACTCTTTTGCTAATGAAAAAGAAGAGTCTACTGAGCCTCCATCTTACATCGGCTGCCAAATATTTTAGACGGAAAGCTTAGGACAAAAACTTCGGCCAAGAAAGTTTTGGATACTTCTTGAAAAATTGCAAACAATTTCCATTTTTAAAACTTGTTGATCAAATCTTTCGCTTGAAATGGGATATATTTGCATATAATCAGTGGCGGCACCACGGGGGGGGGGGGGGACTGGGGGGTGGCTCTTTTCTTAGCAATAAAAGGACGTTTTCCAAGGATAAAAAGGGCGTGGTCCTGCAAATTTTCCCGAGGGCTTCACCCCCGGACCTCCATTTGCATTTGTCCCTCTCAGTCGTAGGCGGCTGGCGCTGCCACTGCATAGAATCAACCTAATTTTAACTAAAGATTGGCAATGACTGCTTAAAATTAGAAGTTTAGTGAGAAACAATATACCAAAAAAATTTAAGGAACTTCGAAGCGTAATTCTAATTCTAAAGATTCTCGGACGGAATTTTGTGCAAATTTGTACCGTCCAAAACGTTTGCATTTTAATGTAGGTTAATTGTGTTTGTCTGAGGCAAAAACACCCTTGCGGCAGTATTGGAACAAACTGGGTTGCATGAGAGGACTCCGTGTTGCAAATGTGAAATTTTCGTACAAGTTTTACGGTATTCACACAGTACAGTAGCTCTAGCTAGCAATACATCAGTAGCGAAACCAAATCCTGGCCGAACTCGCTTTGAAACACCCTGTAATCGAATAGAAAACTGTCACTGAACCGAAAGAAAAACCAAAAGAACTGTGTGTGTGCCTATCTACCTATGAAAAATCTACCTATGCAAAATTTATGGAAAACTTTTGGTTATGCCAGGATTTCTGCAAGAGTTCATTAATAGTAGTTGCGTATCTTGCCCCTCAAATCTCCTATTTCATCGTATTTTGAAAATAGATTGCATTTGAAATAAGACACTTTATTTGAAAGGTGCTTCCATGAAAAGCAGATGCTACACCCTTGGTTATCCTTTTTGGCAACAATTTGCCCCCATCTAATACCTTACCATGTAAAATAGGCCGTAAGTTTCATGCACATAGAAGTAATTGCTGAATGGGTATGCAGAGGAGATGAAAAGGCATTACGCAATTGATTAGCAGACAACAAACGTTATTGAATGATCCTGGGAAATTTCTAAAGAATGTCCACATTATGCATTCATGTGAGTTGAAAATGTTGTCATGACTATGGTGCTGTCAAAGGTTTATTGGTTCATATTTACATTCAAAAACTATCTGATCGTCGATAATTATTTCATCATATGAAGTTTTAATCCCTTTNATCCTTTTTGGCAACAATTTGCCCCATCTAATACCTTACCATGTAAAATAGGCCGTAAGTTTCATGCACATAGAAGTAATTGCTGAATGGGTATGCAGAGGAGATGAAAAGGCATTACGCAATTGATTAGCAGACAACAAACGTTATTGAATGATCCTGGGAAATTTCTAAAGAATGTCCACATTATGCATTCATGTGAGTTGAAAATGTTGTCATGACTATGGTGCTGTCAAAGGTTTATTGGTTCATATTTACATTCAAAAACTATCTGATCGTCGATAATTATTTCATCGTATGAAGTTTTAATCCCTTTCACCGTGGTATTTCCCTTAACAAAGGAAACAATAGCCACCACTCCGACCAACATCATTCAGATTAATGGGTTGATAACGCATTGAAAGAGATAGCAATCAAGTAGTGAAAAGATGTCTGGGATATGTCTAGAATACAAATTTGTATTCCATGGAATATATATTCCATGGAATATTAATTCCAGTATTCCAGTATTCCAGTATTCCATGTCATTCCAGTATTCCACATTCCATGTTTTCAAGATAGCCATAATTTAGAAGGTACTCAACTAATGAGCAGTTACAGTGCATGGCTTTTATTCAATACATTAGGTTATCTTCTCGTTGATGTAGAGACGTCCCTTTCCAGTGTAAGCAGAGGCAGTTAACTTAATCCCCTCTAATTGAATTATTCTTGGCACAACATTTTTCAAAGAACACGAACGTCATTGCCAATTCAAAAGGCACTTCAAAACATTAGTGAATGGATGGTCGAAACAAATAATTCTCAGTAAAATCTCCTAAGCTAACCAATCAAAGTGACTGAATCAAACGTCGCCACGGCAACGTTAGAATACCTGATAAAACTATGATAAAACGAGATCGAAGCCTTTTCGATTCACCTTTTTGCTCCAACGATAATACAAGCAACATAAAACATAAAACCAGAGCTCGAGGCCAGAGTGCACAACAATTTTCAAAATGCCTAAAGAAAAATATTCAGTGGCAAATGAGAAGATTACTGGCAAAAGAGAGCTTAAAACGGATGGAAACAAAACCACGCTAAAAGAGAATGGTGATGTCATATTAGTACCATGAACCTTGCAACAGAACACATGAAATCAATGTACACACTGTATCTTGAGTGCACTTTCAAAAGAAACTTGATAGACACTATCGATGAAAAGGGTGTTACAGAGAGTTTGCAGCAAATCATTAGCCAAAGGCGACAGATGTCGAAAGCAAGAACGAAATGGAATTTGACTATCAGCTAAGTTATTTTATTTATTTCTTTGGAACTTGACACAATAGTAGGGCTTGGATCTTGTCTAAACTTACATTTGGCGTCTTTATATCTGTAAATTTTTGTTCAAAGTTCTAAAAAGTTTCAGTAGGCCTATGCCTATTTCTTTCGCGTCCTAACTTTTTAGTGTGAACAGTTGAGTGTTTGATCAGTGCATTATTACATTTAATGCGAACAATAAAGTGTTTGATCATCGCATCACGAGATTAAAAACATATAACTTTGATAGCAAGGACGTTTTTCCTCAAAGAAGTTCAATTTCATAGTGTCTACTGAATGTCTCAACGTGATAGTTTTGGGTTCTATCGCTCTATAATCTGGAATTAACAAAAAATTGTATTTCCTCACATGTCAGCATAACATAGCCACATGCCATGTGTATCTTAGGTTTCCCTCGTAGGTCTAAATCACAATTACCACAAAACATCAACTTTTTGCTATCATTTGGAAGTATGCCACGCAGTTCCGCTGCTGCCCCCTGGATCTGAAGGACTTCTGAAGGCTCTCAGGCTTCAACAATTTCGCCGAAGTATATTTGACTTTTGCATGGAAACACAAGCTATTAATTACACATTTGGCCTAGAAGAATGACGTTGGACTTACAAGGAAATTATCTTGTAATTATAGTTATAATAGGTATAGTTTGCTCTCTTGTGGAAGCGTGTGTAGCTCATTTTCATAATTAGAATGGCCGTCGAACCAAAATATGTGCTGTGTCAACCTTAACAAGGTATTTGATGTCTACCAAATACAACTGAGGACTATTTTTAGTAATCTGCAGGCCAATACCTATAGGGGCTTGTCTACGAAAAAAAAACGAACATGCCAACTACTAGCAACAGGAGGGTACGGTGCTACCTACTACACAGGTAATACTGGGTGAGTCAGGAAAAACAATCCCGTTAGAAAGGCCACTGCTCCTTGAATATCGAGGCAATAACATTGGTAATTATATAGTTTAATATTGGACATGTTCAAATAAATTCTAAATTTTACCTGACTGAAATTGGCCACTGCGTTCTGAAATTATGAGCGATTTTTCCAAGAAACCTTCAAAAACGGCATAAAATCACGACCAAATTTCCGTCATATATCTGCCTTACAACAATGACTTCTATATGCTTTCGCACGTCCTATCCCTTTGGGAGGATTAAAGTGCCATCCCTGGGAACATAACAGCATTTTTCTCGTAGATTTTATCGTCCCAAGAGGATATAACACTTGCTAAAGCATGTGCAAGTGTGCAAGTCATTGCTGTAAGGCAGAAATACTTGGAAAATTTGCTCGTGGTTTTAGGCCTGTTTTGAAGGTTTCTTGAAGGGGCTTTCTCCAGAAAATCGCTCATAATTTCAAAGCGGAGTGGCCGATTTCGGTCAGGTAAATTTTAAATTATATTTTAACATGTCAACCATTAAATAATGTATTTGTCAAAATTATTGTTTTGATGTCCAGGGAACAGTGGCCTTTCAAATGGGGATTGTTTTTTCTGACTCACCCTGTAGTTTTCGAATAGGTGCCACCATATCCACAGTTTTAGCAAACATTGAGGCGTAATTTTCTCGTATTTGGGGAATTGCATGAAGTGCAATACGTGGAGGTGCGCTCCCTTCTCAGAGCTCCCTGCAAATACTTAGAACAATTATTCGACAATTGATTCTATGATTCCGTTGTACAACTAAGAAAAATATCTGTTGAAGACTTATCCCCCGTAGCCTGGAACAGGTAGGGCAGAAGGAAACTGTTTCATATTGCAGGCATGTCGCTCCATGCCTGGGCAACAAGGGGCCAACATTTCTTATTGCAGACGTGTTATTGCAGGCGTGTTTTACACGTCTGTGGCAACAAGGGGCCAACATTTCTTATTTCAGACATGTTGCTCCATGTCTGGGAAAAAGGGTCCGCGGTCCTAGATACAGGCGTGTCGCTCCACGACTTGGCAATGAGGGACCGATTTTCTATTGCAGGCATGTTGCTCCATATCTGGGCAAAAAGGGTCCGCGGTTCTAGATACAGGCGTGTCGCTCCACGACGTGGCAACGAGGGACCGTTTTTCCATATTAGACATGTTGCTCAATGTCTAACCAAAACTCTTTCTGCCCCCACTTAGGTTCCCCTAACTTAGTCATTCCAGGCTACTGCTAGATATATATATGTAACTGAGAAGGAGCCCTACCGCACGTTTGAATTTCCATTACCCCATTACGAGTATTGTAGTATAGTATTTTCAAGTACAAGGAATATCGCGTATTTCTGTAATATTTAGCGCTCTGTTACAGTTATGACATCCCGAAGTACAACAATGAGTAGCTCTTGTCGCTGTCTGCTCAAACTACTCCCAAAACAAATTATTTCAAGGAGAAAACCAAATTAATTGCATATATCTTTATGCCTGTCAGAGGGCTTTGCTTCCCTATTAATACCGGGCTTTTTGGACCCTTGTAGTACCGGGGGGCATAAAGTGCCCCAACCTCGTCCCCAGGGCCTTTTGTCATATTTGGACGGAGACGAAAAGGCCCTGGGGTCGGCTGGTCACATGACCATCAAAACATCCTCTCTCCGTGGGTGTAATAAATTATAGAAATCGTAATGTATACAACAGTTATACTTTAGGCCACAGCTGCGGTATGTTTTGCAATGGAGGAGACAGAGGCAGCCGCAGACAGGAGACAGCTCCAGACAGCTCTGGTTTTCTGTCAGTTGTTCAAAGATTTGCAACTGTGCTTTCGTCGTATGATCAAAGTTTTCTCTGAAGCCAAAGCATGTGCGATGTTTTGAACTGGTTTTGAATATCTGATCAATGGCTCAGATGTAATCGTCGTTTTGCCACTTTTGCAAACCCGTTGTGGCATAGGCCTAGTTGTGGAAAGTCACTCCTGTATTCCTATACCAGTTGCTGGCTGCTGCCGCATATTCTCCAATCAAAGTCTGCAAGCAAAATTTTCCTATTCGTAACCGAAACTCCACAAGTTGTCGTTATATTTTTGCATAGAACTTTTCCTTTTCAATTTGACTAAATATGTTCGTCCTTGGCTTTGTTTTGGTCACATTTCCACATAGTTTACAAATTGCATTTCAAATATGCCACTTGTAAACTTTGGTAGGAGGAAATTTGCGAGTTGAGAGTTGTTTGTTGTTTGAGTTGTTGGCACAAAAGATTATTTTCTGTGGTCATTCAGTTCCGACGTCATGGAATTAATTTGATTCAATCCTATGGAATTTTCCTCATAAAAAAAAACATGCTAAAAGATCGAAAACAAATGTGGCCAGCCTAACCCCATCAAGCCTAGGGAGGGGGCTAAATCAGCCCCCCTAGCAGCTTTTCTGCTGTATATCCGTGCTAACTGCACTTACCACTCTGTAACTTTCTGACTTTTACTTTTTATCTTTCTTACACCCAAAAATTAATTGTTTAGAAAAATGAAATTCATTCCAGGGGGTAAACAAAATTCATTTTCAAAAGAAGTCAACCGCAAATTTTGAATAAACCCTAAACAAATCTACCGGGAACTTGGGAAATCAATGTGAAGCTAGGAATATAACCTATTTTAGATGCTCTATCGAACTGACTACTTATTTTTAAATTTGGACTAGTAAATCGCCGTATTTTTGCAATGCGCATGCGCACTTTCTTTGAATTTTTGTGTTTTTAACAAATATTTTTTAGGAAGCAAATTCAATTTGACCACAGAATACATGAAAAGTGGAATGATATCCTTACTGATTTTCGTTTTCTGGTAATCAGCAATTGAAATATTTTAGTACTGAACCCTTATGATTTTGAAAATGTAACATTGTGACGTCATGAGCAGGTCACATGACATGTCTAAAAATAGATTCCACTTTTGGGTTCATCTCATGATGTACTATACACATGCCAAGTTTCATAGCTCTATGTTGTACAGACAGAAATAAAATAGGGGGGGCCGATTCAGCCCCCCCCCCCTAGTCTTCCTAGATCATCAAATACCCTAGGCTTGATAGGGTTAAGGAATCATAACGAGTTCAATTTCTGCAAATGCTACCATAAACCATGCATAAACCGTTCATATCCTGCGCCTCTTCTCAAGCTAAAACGGTAAGTTACTTTTAAAGGCTCTACACATAAGCATGGCCTAAACAGAGCAAATTTCATTTCATTTCATTTTATAAAAAGCACGATACAATAATTATTACATTGTATAAGCATGGGCGTTAAGAAACGCGGTAGTTATTCCTAAAAAAAATTTTTCCCCCTGTGTCCCTATGCCCGTGAAGGTTGCTGTTGTTGTGCCTGGTTTTCCTTGTTTCCCTGTGTTCTGATTTGAGTAACTGTGAACTGAAGAAGAGAATGGGTGAGAAGCGCAGCTCGTTCGAGCTTGATTTCACCACAGGTTACAGCGTATGGTTGTAGAATTCAAATAAATAATTGTTATATGCAACTTTTGCTCTCTTTCTTATCGTTTTCTCTCTGTTATGATGCCCCTCGTGTCTCTCCACTCGCTCCACCAAAATACTAGGCTCATCAGTCGACCCAATTCCCAACGAACGGAAAGGAAAAAAAGATATCTTTGATTATTGAAAAACATGCCCCAATGCGAACAATCATAGTTTCAGATAAGCTGAGCCCTTGGTTGACTACTGATTTCAGAAAACTTGCTCGTTCCAGAGACAACCTCAAGACTTCTGCCGTTAAAAGCAAATCTTCCAGTCTTATGAATTCTTATAAGCACGTACGGAATAGAGTGAATAATCTAGGGAAAAAGCTCAAGCGAGATTACTTTACCAACAAAATTGCTCTTTATAAGGGGAATTTGAAAGAGACATGGAAAACGATCAACGTTTTGTTAAATAAAAGATCGAAGACAACGAATGTTAGCAGTCTCGATGTTGAAGGTCACAATGTGACTGACAACAACGAGATCGCACAATCGATGAATGATTTCTTTTGTAGTATAGGTAAAAAGCTTAGTGACGACATACCGCAGCAGCCCAACCCCTTACTGTCGAACGAATATAACATCAATGAAGAAGGTACGAGTTTCCAGTGTAAGACCGTCTAATCTGTTTCTGTTGAAAAGGCTCTCAAAAAAATAAATACTTCGTTGGGCTTTGGA
>REGM01000090.1:1010537-1037284 GCA_004194415.1 Aurelia aurita | reverse complement strand
AAATTATTTCGTGACAGTCTTGTTCGAATATTTCTCAAAGTTGAAGAAGGGTAGGGCCGTGCGTTGCATTTTAGGTTGGAGAGACTGAAGATCACGTGCATTTGCTTGAGACTGATTGGTTGGCCAAGAATCGCACCATTGGTAAAGGGTTTTGATTGGCTGCCTGCTGCTGACGAAATTTAGCATACACTATTTACAAAAAACTGCTTCATTCACTAATTTGTTTGAATGGGGATTAACTTTTGCTTCGCTAGGCAGATTCCAGAGATTGACTCGAAGATAGTAATTAGTCGATAATTATTTGTTGAAAGGGGGATAAATTTAGCATGATAACTCACAGGTCGTAAATCTTTTGCTTGCCTTTCCTAACAGATAAACAAGTCACGAGTTCAGTACTTTCCAGGGTCGAAATTAACCAAAGTAAAAGTCTTTCTTTTACTTCAACATTAAAGGTCTTGACGAGAGGAATCCAATGAGACTAATTAGAGCAAAAATCGAACAAGTATTGACAAAACTAGAAGAAATTTCGTGTTTTCTTTTGTGACCTCCAAGTAAGGGCATTTACTGGTCATGTGACACATCAAATTAATACGAAATTTATAGAATCTTGTAGAGCATTAAATTCTAGGAAACATCAGTTAGTACCAGCGTTCTAACTTCAATGATTGAAGCACTATATATCAATGTTTGGTTGGGGGGCCATAATGGCCCACACCCACCAGGTGGATTAGGGTTAACCCTAATCCATATGGGGGGGTGGATTCCACCCCCCCCTCAAGGTTTTATGTGCCGCGTTTTTAAACGACATCAGCTATGTCCCCCCAGTCTCCTCGACTTTTACTAATTATCTATTAGCTACATTTAAATGAAAAAAAATTTGAACAATAGAACTCACAGGTCATGTGATATGCCCATATTTGGAAGCAGGTAACAGAAAAATCGTTGCTTTCGATGATTTCAATGGCAAAATTTGCTTAAATTATGAAGTATTATATATCACACGAATCAGCAAACAAAGGACTTTAATTTTATACCGGAATTTTTGGAATTTGATGACGTCTGCATTTTTTTATTATGACGTCATTTTGGCTAATTAGCACTTTTTAAAAATATTTTCCACCTTTTTCCATTAAAAACACTCCAATGATGCATTTGTGATTGATTATCACCATTTTGCCGCTTCTTTTTGTCTATTTTTACATGGAACAAATTTATAACATAAATTAAGTCATCAGAATTGAATAATTTCTACCAAAATATCATTCAAAAAGCGCTATTTACAATAAAATAACATTTTTCAGCAAGTATTTTGACAAACTAGACCAAATACCGTATACAGTTCCTTCAAAATCTTCCTTAAACTCAAATTGAACTTGAGAACCTGATTTTGGCCAATTTTCAACTTTATGACGTCACTGTGACGTCATAGGGCGTGGCAACCACACCCAAATTGTGCTACATGTTGCAAATTACTTGCTCTATAACTGTGCCAAGTTATACTGAATTCTGGTGAGTCTAAGGCTGTTTTCAGAGGGGGGTGGAAAGCACCCCCCCCCATATATGGTAGCTTGAAAAAAGCCAATACGGATTAGGATTAAGGATTTATATACCATTGTACTGGATGTCCCAAAACAAAGTATACAAATTTGGACGAACCTAGCGATTAGAATTTAGGGAAAATCAATCGAAATCATTTTTAAAACATACCTCGATAGTCAACTTGAACATAGATACCTTGTTTGTTGATATTGGTGCTTTGAGAGTTGAAATATTCATCTTCAAGGGACAAATTTGCCTCGACCTCCAAACCAGAGCTTTGGCGTTTTGGCATAAGCAAATTCTTGAAACACAGTGAATTAGTCAACGATAAGCTTGACAAAATTTGAAACAAAGAGTGGACAATTAAAAACTGCACTGCAGATGCGTTTTGAAAAATATACACTTATCATCAAGGGAGCTCCAAAGTAAACTTTGTGAAGTTAATTGTTGATATTAAAATGAAAGAAGTTTACTTCAGAGCTCCCATGATGATAAGTCTCACGTAAATTGTATTTCTTAAAACTTATCTGTTGTTTACTTTTTAATGTTCTCCTCCTGTTTCAAATTTTTTCAAGTCTGTTATTGACTTATTCACTGTGCTTCAAGAATTCGCTTTGACCAAAATGCCAAAGCTCTGGTTTGGTGGTTGAGGAAAACTTGTCCTTTGAAGATTAATATTTCAACTGTCAAAGCACCAATATCAACAAACAAGCTATCTATGTTCAAGTTGACTATCGAGGTATGTTTTAAAAAATGTTGTCGGATTGATTCATGCTAAATTCTCATCTGGAGGGTCGACCAAATCTGTCTACTTTTTTGGGACACCTGGTAGACGTTTCTCTATTAATCAGCCTCTCAACTCACGCCCAGCCAAGCTGCTGCAATAAAGGAGCAACATAAAGTGTCAGATGGGCTACTTGTAACAATTCTAGCAGCTCTATTCTGTAATTTATGTACCTTGTGAGTCAGAAAAAACAATCCCCGTTTGAAAGGCCACTGCTCCCTGGCTATCAAAACGATAATATTGACAAATACATTATTTAATGGTTGACATGTTCAAATATAATTTAAAATTTACCTGACTGAAATCGGCCACACAGTCCAGAAATTATGAGCGATTTTCTGTTGAAAGCCCCTCCAAGAAACCTTCAAAACAGGCCTAAAATCACGAGCAAATTTTCCAAATATGTCTGCCTTACAGCACTGACTTGCACATGCTTTAGCACGTGTTATGCTCTTGGGAGGATAAAATCTTCGAGAATATTATTGTTATGTTCCCAGGGATGGCACTTTCATTTTCCCAAAGGGATAAAACTTACTAAAGCATGTACAAGTCATTGCTATCAAGGCAGAAATATGACGAAAATTTGGTCATGATTTTATGCCGTTTTTGAAGGTTTCTTTGAGGGGCTTTCTTGGGAAAATCCATCATAATTTCAGAACGGAGTGACCGATTTCAGTCAGGTAAAATTTAGAATTTATTTGAACATGTCCGCTATTAAACAATATATTTTCCAATATTATCGCCTCGATGTCCAGGGAGCAGTGGGCTTTCAGACGGGGATTGTTTTTTCTGACTCACCCGGTAAAGTTTTTCAGCTTAGTTGCCCCACAACATCCCCAAACAGAGCAAAAATAACTGCAGTGGGGTTCTAGAATACTAAGATACATATTCCTTAATGTATCCTCTTGCACATAATGCTTCGCATATTGTAAAAGTCCTATAGCTTTAGATATATTCTTTTGAAGAAATTTGACATTGCTCTCCCATTCCATCATTAGACCAAAATAATTAGTTTCCTTCACAAGATCGATAGCATCTCCATTTATTTGAAAACGAGGAATAGGTGCCGTTAGTGTATCAATTTTTCTCAGCTTTTGCGACTATCTTATGATCATGGCCTGTGCCAGGAAAGCTTGTTACCCTGCAACTTTTACTTTTTTCACGGTAGCGGTCCTGAGCTTGTCTCTGGGACGAGAAAATTTTTTAAATCAGTATTCTACCAAGGAATAAGCTTATCTGAAACTTAGATTTTTCGCATTGGGTCATGTTTTTCAATAATTAAAAAAGTAAGGATGACTACTTTTCCACAGCCTCGTTTATGCTAAACTCGACTATCTGATCCAGTCAACTTGACTGAGGTCAAAAAAGAAACTTTTTGATCGAAATTTTTCATTTTTCTTGTGGTGATAACTTTCTGTTGGCGTTTAAATGTGCCCATATATTTTCTAATGCAGTAAACAGCATAAGGATTGATAAGAGCGACTTTTAGAACCCCACGTTTAAGAATGTTTTCTCGGTGCGTAGATTCTACATGATCAAGTAATGTAGCGGTATCCACTGTCTCTCTGGTAGGATCCTAAATCAATTGCGTAAGGCCAAATGTGTCATAAATCGAGGCCATACGTACAGCAGCGTTAACATTATTTGAGATATTTTCAGGGGAGCTCTCCAACAAGAACATATCACAATTTGTATCTCCAAGAAAAGACATTTCCTTATTTTCGCGATCAAAGAATTCAAGATTTCCCTCGAGTATTGGAAATGATTCAATTGGACCAGAAAGAGTTCTATACCAGGGCGCTACCCATGCCGCTATAATTTGTTTACATTGACTATTTGTTTACATTGATTCCTTATTCCTTGTTCCACATCAAGCTAATGGAAACGGCAGACCGAAATTGTTCGTCGTTAGATCGTCGTCAGGGAGCCTTCTGCCTACATGCTTTGCTGCAAAACACCCCAGAGTCTTTGGAGCAACCATCTTTAGCGTTATTGTCTGTTACTCGTCTCAGACCAATCGAAGCTAGGAGCTTTACTCCCTGTACTGACATGGTTGCTGAAGTGTACCAACGATTGATACATGCATTTTGACAAATGCCTCTTTAAGCGCGTCATAGTAGAACCACGTATTAATATTGTTACTCGGTAAGGGGTTGCGCTGGTGACACAATTATACAAAAAGTCCAAAAGCAAGAGCTGGAGCTGCTCGTATAGTTACCAGCAGTCCTTTTGATAAATATCGCTGGCGCTGAAAGCTCAACTCGGTTGGTTAAATAGAAAAGAAATAGTGGATTTTGAAACAGCTCCCTTGGTTTATAAAATACTTCATGGATTAGCACTTCCTCGCATGCAGAACATGTTTCATAAGCTGTCTGATTCCAGGAATCGAGTTCTACGAAGTGCTGAAACAGATTATATTGCTCCCCTATGTAAGACACCAAATGGGCAACGCAACTTGCTATATCACGGAATGACTGTTTGGAATAAATTCAGCCCCTACATCAAACCACGTCATAGCCGTCGATATTCAAATACAGGCTAAAAGCCTTTTTTGAAAACTCATAGAGATATTCCAAAATAAATATTTCACATCGAATTTAGAGTTTGGTCAATTTTAATGTTATCCAAATTGTGATTTGTTTATGCTTAATCTGCAGTCTATATTTAATTATAGATACATACCGGGTGAGTCAGAAAAAACAATGCCCGTTAGAAAGGCCACTGCTCCCTGGATATCGAGGCAATAATATTGGTAATATTATTTGTTAATAGTGGACATGTTTAAATAAACTCTAAATGTTACCTGACTGAAATCGGCACCTCCGTTCAGAAATTATATGGGATTTTCTCAAGAAAGCCCCTCCAAGAAACCTTCAAAAACGGCATAAAATCACGACCAATTTCCATTATATTTCTGCCTTAATAGCAATGACTTGTCCATGCTTTAATGCGCTTTATCCCTTTGGGAGGTTGACATAACCATCCCTGGGAACATAACAGCAGTATTCTCGGAGATTTTATCCTCCCAAGAGGATAACACTTGCTAAAGCATGTGCAAGTGTGCAAGTCATTGATGTAAGTCAGAAATATTTCGAAAATTTGTTCGTGATTTTAGGCCTGTGTTGAAGGTTTCTTGAAGGGGTGTTCTACAGAAAATCGCTCATAATTTCAGAACGGAGTGGCCGATTTTGGTCAGATAAATTTTAAATTATATTTGAACATCTCAACCATAAAATAATGTATTTTTCAGCATTATTGTTATGATGTCCAGGGAGCAGTGGCCTTTCAAACGGGGATTGTTTTTTCTGACTCACCCGGTATATTCCAATTAGTTTAGGATTTTAAGCAGGGCACGTTGTAAAGAAACGTACAAAGATTGGCTAACTCGGTACACAAAGCTGCAGTTTTTGGAATTACATGTTACTTTCTTCGTTAAACCTCCTATAGATGGTACAAAGTTTTAGCAAATTTCTAAGTGTATGTTCGGTTAAAAATACTTTGAGGCTTGATCAAACACAAAACACATATTTTAACTGAACTTCTTTTTTCTTGACGCAATTGAAGTGCTTATGAGCATTTCAAATGTATAGACCTTCACAGAAATCGAACAACTGAACAAGCGTTATAGAGATAATCATAAAATCTTTAAACAACAATTTAAAAAAGATCTTCAACAAATTAAAAATCACGACTTTTTGCAATAGAATTAGAGAAAATTAGGTGAAAACTAACCTGTTTACTCTTTCTCTTTCTGTATTACACTATAAAACAGATTATTGATTAGCAGTTTTACTACTTTAGCACATTATGAATTTGTTTTTCTGAGTTGTCTGATGTAAACATAGTAAAATTCAACAATGAACAACAATTTTTTATGCAATCACCTGGAAGAAAAACCTCCTTTTTCCTCTGATAATGGTCAATGACGATGATTAGGATCTACCAATTATTCTCTATCCCTAGGGAGATTTTATTTGAACTGATATGAATACATTCACGAGGTCTGTGGAATTCAGTGTTGATGATACATGCCAACGGGCTGATGCAGTAGATATTGGACCACCGTTAGGTTCAGCGCTGGTTAAAATTTTTGGGTGGGTTACTATGAAAAAAACTGTTTGACTGCACCCAAAAACAAGGTGTTCTCTATGCCCACTATGAAGCAAGGTCTCTCTATGTCTTCTCATAGTGGTCTTCTAAATGAACTAAAGCACTCCATGAAATTATATGAACAAATAAACTTTTCGTTGTTCTTTTACTTATCAAACCATTATCAAACATTTTTACCGAGATCTTTATATGGGACCTGTCATAAAGTATCTACTACAGGGGGGCGGAGGACATTTGATTTTTTCACAAATAATTTTCATAGCCCCTACTGAAAATGAGGAGAAAATTCCAAGGCCCATTGTGAAGAGACAAATATTTTTCGTGGCCCATTTCAATCATTTTTTGTTTAAATTTTGAGTTTGCTGGTAGCATGAGATGTTCTACTCTTTTCATTTTATTTGGATATTTCATCACAACATTAAAAGTGTTCCCATAGATATCTTTAACTATTACCTTCTGCCTATGTATACTGAACTACTGTGTCTGCATCTACATAAAGCGAACTCTGATGTAGGTAGTTGCGATGCATCCACTTTTCGTCCTATGAAGATACTCTCATTGTTGCCGCACATGTTAAATTTGATGCAGAGTCCAGAAAAGTACTAAACCTTCCTCCGGTCAAAATTTTTACCTTTCAATTCCTTCCTCCAGTTACCGGGGTGTGACAAGGGCGTGGCTATTAGAACTGACTTATTCTAAATTGAAAAACTAAAAACACGACACGAAAAGAGTTTCTTTTTATCAACTGACCATTTCTATGACTAGCAATAACAATAGTCAGTGTGCGGCGTATTGGCTTTTGTACCAAGTGGAAACAGACAACAAAAACAACATTTGAACGATTTATTATCATGACCTTCCCCCATGAAATAAATTTCTATAATCATGACTTGAGCACATGATTCAAGGCTATCTCTAAAATATGGAATATGGAATTATGGAATGGAATGATGGAATGATGGAATAGTAAATATGGAATGATGGAATGATGGAATGGTAAATATGGAATAGTCAAATATTTCCAAAACCAAGTGAGATTTTCATGGAAAACCTTTTCAGATGTGTGCAAACAATAATTTCAAACATATCTAAGTTGAAAATCCGAAATTTCAATTGAAATTGAGAGAATTATGGGAGCATTCCATATTTTAGAGATTATGGAATGGTCAAATATTTCCGAAATTAAGCAAGATTTTCATGCGAAACCTTCTTAGATATGTGCAAACAACAATTTCAAATTAATCTAAGTTGAAAATCCGAAATTTCAAATCAAATTGGTAGAATTATGGGAGCATTCCATATTTTAGAGATTATGGAATGGTCAAATATTTCCGAAATTAAGCAAGATTTTCATGTGAAACCTTCTCAGATGTGTGCAAACAACAATTTCAATTTAATCTAAGTTGAAAATCCGAAATTTCAAATCAAATTGGTAGAATTATGGGAGCATTCCATATTTTAGAGATTATGGAATGGTCAAATATTTCCGAAATTAAGCAAGATTTTCATGTGAAACCTTCTCATTTGTGTGCAAACAACAATTTCAAATTAATCTAAGTTGAAAATCCGAAATTTCAATTCAAATTGAGAGAATTATGGGAGCATTCCATATTTTAGAGATTTATGCCCTATTAAGCTCTTTGTTTTACCATTGTCTTGAAGAATTCCGCTAAGTCATTGCTTGCAAATTGCGTAATATCTCGATAGGTACACGTGGCTGGATTTCTTCCTTCTTCTGCATGCCCCCGTTGGAGACACGGGGGAGACATGCAGCCACCATGCAGCAATGTCAGTTTCATCAAAAAATACATTTCGTTCCCTAAATATTCTTCCAATAGATATAGTTACAATGTTTATCCTTGCAATTGGGTCATCCCTGTTGTTAATGGTCTTGAATCCAATTATCGATTTGTCACGCATACACATGTCAATTCAATAAACGTTAATCTTGAAAACAGAGGAATCAAACTCATCACAATATCTTGAAATCATTGCGCTGCACGCCCTATCTATTGGATCATGTGTTTATGTGATCATGTGGCTTTCACATGTGTGTAGATGCTGTTGTGAAATGCACACGTGAAATCCAAATGATCACATGATCCAAGCTCACAAGTGCCCCTGACACACAAACATAGATATCGGTGCTTCCTTAGAACTCGAATAGATTGCGGCTTCGCCGCAATTATGACCGTGGCACTATAGACTTACTACCTGAGTTATATTATTCCATGCTGCTTGCAGTGGCTGAAATAATAGAGGAATGCAGGACTCAGGTAGTAAGTCTAAATGCATTGCAGCGGAAGTTAGCAACAACAACAACAAAACAGAGATGGCCTTTGCAAATGGCTGACGGACATTGACGAGGATAAGAGAACAATCCAGATGTAGTTTTAATTTTGGAAGCAATTAGTGATCCGGATGCTTGTTGAAGCTAGCTTTGATAAACGAACTGCTCAAACTATTGTTCTCCAAAACAACGAAGAGTCAGAGCCATGTTACTTGATATTTAAAGCAGAGAAGGAAGGAAAAGGTGGAGTGGTGAGGTGATATGGCTTCTTCTCTGTAAATATTTTGGCAAATGATAGTGATTTACTTATTTCTGGTGCAGGAAATTCAGTCAAGTAAACAAAAAAACGATAATAATCAGTCGCACATAGGTGGAAAGTGGTATCATCTTAAGAGGATGGATCATGTCTCTATAAAATCTTTTTGCATTACAAGATCTATTGTTGGAAGTTCAAAATTTTGAAGAAGAAAACTCACAAGAAAGAATAATGCAAGAGTTTTAAGTTTCCTATAACATGACTGTGCTCGAAATGTTGGTCAAAGATTGTTGCTGGACTAGTTGGTGGCAACGGAGATCAAAACATTATGAAGACAACTGCATCAACAAAAGGCCAGGGAGGCAATAATTGAAATGCAGAAGGAAAGCTGCTTGAACCCTGACTTAGCGATCAACCCAACGCGAATATTGTATGATGTCTGCACAGCAATTACTTTTGGCTTTTGTTTTATCCGGTTTGTTGATATCCCCCTGTTTCAAGGCATTTACTTTTGCTACGCTTTGGAGACTTTGCAGAGAAGATATTATTGAAAACAGCCTTCTTTGCTTTAAGAAGTAAAATTGTATTACACATGCCATAAGTTGTGATAGAAAAAATAATAATGTTAATATTCTTGAAGCATATATAGAAAATGAATGGATATACCAGTTATCTGTCAATGCTAAAAATTATTATGATGCAAATCTTTTGAGCAGTTTTGCCTATGGCTATACACATGAGTTCATATTAACTTTTGACTTACATTATGTATTGCAATTTCTTAACAATAATGAATTACCTCAGTTTTTATTTTCAGAAAATTTTTTTCCAAAACCACCCTCCAAATTTCTATTGTTTTACAAACCTTCCTCTGGTTTGATGATGTAGCAACAAAGAAAATACAAATTTTTGAAAAATGGCTTGCAAGGGGAACTTTCAATGAGGTTTTACCTTGATGCTCTTTCAACACTCAATAAAAACCACTTTTTTAACCCTAATCTACATGGGGGGGCAAAAAAGGCCCCCCCCAAGCAAACTTCCTCTAATTGCTCTTAAACTACACGTGATAAAAGACTAGAACCGTTTGACTTTTAATAAAATTTAATATTGTATCAAATAAACAATAAGTCATTGTCATATAATTGGTCACGTGACTATGGCATGCCCATATTTGGAGAGAGGTCTCAAAGAAAACCATTAAAACGTGGATAACATTTCCCATACACATCTGATTTCAATGAAATTGGTACCAATCAATTTGCCTTGAAGTTTACTTTCATTTGATATATGAATGTTTGTGTTTTGCTGACATCAGCAAAATTTAAGATATGTAAGTAAGTATGACGTCATATTTATGATAAAAATATGAAATAATTAGTATATTATGATTGAAATTGATCAATTAACAATTCAAGATCAATTTCCTTTAGTTTATATGACTAAAACTTGGTCAAATTTGCCAATATGGCATCAGCAAATTTGCTGGGGTTTCATGTATGACTTTTATTGACAGTTTTTATAACAATAGAACTCAAAAAATATAATTTTTAGCAGTTTTTATCAAGAACAATCAACAATCAAAACTTCAAAGTTGTTAATCAACAATTTGCCTCTGAAAAATTTAAGTTTTTAGGAGAAGAACCAAAATCAGCAAATTTCCATTGTTTTTGCGTTGCCAAGCAACAGGTCATGTGGCTAATTAGCATATAATGCTATTTTTAGAATCACAATTGCTTGGTAATTATGTGTACCAATTTGCGTTGCCGTAGACATCTCAGTTGCTGAAAAAATCAGGGGGAGCCTTTTTTGCCCCCCCCATGAAAAAGTAGTACTTGATTTACCCATGTAGAATAGGGTTAATAAGAATACTAAACAAACATTTGCAAAGAAGCTGTTCGCGAGGATGGAAAGGTTAAAGAAGCGTAGATCAGTTGTGCATATGGAGGTGCAGAAAGCAAAAAGGCGTCAAAAAAGAGGAAATTTCAAGCAGGCTACACTGTTTTCATGCTTTGAGAGAAGTGGGAAAAACTGCAAAGTTCAACCAGTGATGAAAATTCATCATTATGTTTTGACTATTATTGACAAGTGATTGTTTCTGTGACTTTTGAATTTGCTCTTGGAGAGACATTTTATAGTATCTTGTATATCTTAAAAACTGTTTTTTTTTTATTTCTCCTTTAAAAAATTGATGGCCCCTTCAAAAGCTGCAAATATTTTCTGTGGCCCATTAACAAACACCTACAATTTTTGGTGGCCCCTTTTTTTTGTCAACTTATTTTAATTCGATTTTTACCTAGCTATACATATATACATATATACAACTAATCTAAATCGAATATACAAATGAATAAATAAAGAAATTAATTAATTAATAGATAAGTTAAATATTCAAACCCAAATGGACAATATATGGTCAAAATTTATAGGATATCTTCGAATTGACAAGCGTTACATTTACAAGTAGGGTCATCCCATTGTTTTATTATATTTTTGAAGCTATTTAAGTTGTCAGCTGATTTTAATTCATTCGGCAGACAATTCCATATCTGAGGTCCCATGGCACTAAGGCTGTTGGAACCAAACGTTACTTGATTTGGCCGAAAATGATTCAAGTTGTTCGGATTTCGCAACGAATAATTCGAAGTTCTAAAACTAAAGATGTTATGCATGAATGATGGATTCAGGTTTTTCAATGTTTTAAAAATTTCGATACAAAGTGTCCTTTGACGAGCAACAAGCATTGTGCATCTATTTGATTTGAGGAGTAAGTCTTTATAGGAGCTTACATGATCATTATGTAGGAATCTCAGCGCTCGTTCCTGTATCTTTTCAATTTTCTGCAACGATTTTGAAGATGAAAAGTACCAAACCAAAGGACAGTAGTTAAAGTTCGAATATACAAAACTCTGAACCAAAATTTCCTTCTCCGCAAAACCAATGAAAGACTTAAGTCGTTTTAGGACATTTAGTTGGGATGCAGCTTTCTTGCATATATTCGATATATGTTGATCAAAGTTCAATTTATAATCCAGTGTTACACCTAGGAGTTTAACGTTCTCCTCAGACTGGATAGATTTTCCCGAAAAGTCAAGTTTTATTCCACAAGTATTTGTTTGATCTTTTTTGACAAAGAGTGCATGAAATTTGTCAGGGTTAGCAATCATTCCATTTTGATCGAGCCAAGATAGAGCGTTACCTGCTTCATTTTCCAAAACCTTGACAAGATCTGGCAAGGACTTGGAAAAGTAAGCTAGCGTATTATCATCAGCATAATTGTACATAGTCACTTGTTTTATGAAAAAGAAGAGATCATTTATATAGAAATTAAAGAGAATAGGTCCTAGCACCGATCCTTGCGGTACCCCTGAAACAATATCTCGAAAAGAGCTGTGCACGTTGTTAATCCGCACACTCTGTTTACGTTTTTTCAGATAGGAATGGATCAGAAGTAATGCATTTTCATCAAAGCCATATGCATGGAGTTTAGCTATAATCAAATCATGCGGAATGGAATCAAAAGCTTTTGAGAGATCCATCAAAACGGATCCTACAAGGAAGTCATTATCTAACTTCGATTTCCACTCTTCCACGAGTTTAATCAAAACATGTTGAGTACTGTAGGCCCTTCTATAAGCTGCGATGAAAATCGACAGAGTTTTATCTAAGAAGGGAATGAGTTGTTCCTTGAGAATTTTTTCAAAAATTTTTGAAAATGTGTTAAGTACACTGACGGGACGAAAATTTTTCTCCACAGTACGAAGCGGTTCTCCCTTGTCTAGAGGGCAAACAGCAGCGGTCTTTGCATTCTGGGGAAACACAAAGTTTCGAATGCTGCAATTTATGGCTTTTGTTAAAGGGAGAGCTAGTTCATCACTGGCCAGACAAACAAGTTTTGGTGGAATTTGATCCACACCTGTGGATTTTCTGCCATCAAGCATTTTTAGTTGGAGCCATACATCCTTGGTGGTAACCTCGTTGAAAGAAAAGGTTTCAAAATTACGTTCTGTATCTTGAACTATAGCCAGGATACTCGGGTGATCCTTGTATTTATCAAGAATTAACCTAACAATTTCTCGATTATCAATAGAATTTGCTTCGTTGATGCTGCACGGTTTCTTACCAGAAATGTTTTCCACAATATTTATGTAATAATCATTGAACATTTCACATAACTCATGATCGTCAGTAACAATTCTGCCACCATTTACAAGGGAAATTTCGGTGCCAGTCAGGCCACCCTTATTTGAAAGAAAAGGTTTCACAAGATCCCAGAATGCTTTATTTGACATGAGGCCGTCACTTGTAACTTTTTTAAAATGATTCTTGATAGCCTTTTTTCGCAAAGCAACGCATCTGTTTCGCTGCTTTTTGAATGCTATTTCATTTTCCTTTGAAGGGTGTTTATTCAACCTATTTTTTAGCCTTGTGCGGGTATAGATACCCCTTTTCAGTTCTGGGTTCATAAAGGGTGCATTATTTCCCCTTAGGAACTTTGTTTTGATGGGTGCATGTTTGTCGACTAGGTTATGGAAGGTTTCAGTTAGATGATCNTAATCTCTTTGAAATGGCGTGTCAATCAAAGGCGAGTTTCGCTATTGTTACAAAATCTGCTCTTGTTCGAAGAAATAGTGTGGATTTCCTGCGAATTCTCCTGGCAATAATGGCCTCGTTCCCAGTGTGAGGTATTTTGTGGTGGCGTGGAGATTGGCCTTGTGCCTTGTTGATTCACTTGTGCTTGCTGGCCTAGCCATTTGGATAAACTTAATTTGCCATAGTAGTTTATAAAGTTATTACGAAGATTTGTGTGATGTTCACTTCGTTGCTTTGTGTTTGGTATCTGCTGTATAGCTGGTGCTGTTTATGCTAGATTTGCTGCGCTTCTGGTTCACGTTTTTTGCAAGAAATTCCATCGAAAGATTTGGTGAGCTCGTTCTTGTTTATTTATGGACTAGGCCTAGCGATACAAAATGTCCGATGAGGGAGATATATGCCCTCTTCGGGTAGGCAACAGGATGGTGTTGATGAATGCCAAGGGAATACAGGGCTTAAACGCTCGAGTCTTCCTTTTTTGCTGCAAATCAGAATTCTCTGCAGCTTGTGCTGCTGCAGAGAAGAAGCTTTGTTGGCTCAAGCTCGTAGCCAGAGGCCAGTCTGCAGAGTGTGGCAACTGCACGCACAAGATTTGTTACCAAATATTTTATGTGCGTGCTGATGTTGAACGAGATCGTTTTGTTCTCTACTTTTAAAACAAAGGAACCAAGGCCCTGCACACGCCACTGCTTCATTATCATTGGTCTGCACACGCGAGATCTCTTGAAGAGTGCCATACTCTGCGGTCTGGGCTAGAGGTAACCCTCATGTTCCTTCCCAAGGTCAAGGAGGCCAGGGACACGACCCGGCAGTTGCCCCTACTTTTGTCACAGGTGCAACTAGCGCCCTGGTTGCTTCAACCAGCCAAAGTTTTGCCAACATAAAGGTGCTGGGGTAACAGTTTCTAGGCTGCAGCATAACATTTTAAGCTGCTAGCTAATCTTCCCCAGACTATAAAATTGTTAAGATCAAAGGAGCTGTTAGACCTATCGACGTCACAAAAATGAGGCACCAGAAGAGAATTGTTGTCCCTCATTGGGTGATTGCAACATTGCTGCCAAGCTGTCACCCTGAATAGGCCTTTTCTAAGACGTTTAGTTGATCGTGCTTACTCAGTTACCGAATTACATCATTATTTGCATTTTTCCCCTTGGGAAGGGAGACATAGCATGGTGGCATACTCTGTTTAAAAATGGAATGGTCGCAGTATTTGTCTTTATGCAGGCGAACAGAGCGCAGACCTGAGTATTGAATCAGATGCGGCCGGCAGCGTTGGCTTTGCAGCCAATTTTAATAATCACTGGTTTGCAAACAGGTGGCCAGTAGGGGAGAAAACCTTATTATTATGATCAAGAAACTTGTTCCAATAGTCGGAGCAGCATTTATTTGGGGCGACCTCTGGTGTAGAAAGCGCATCTGTCTCAGAACGAGGTATACAGTTGTTGCTTCAATTTTGTTTTATATTAGCTCTCCACAGTGACTACAAAATATGATAGGACAGGCTGAGGGGCTGCTTCTCCCTTAGCCTCTCTTTGTTAGAATAATTTGCTTTATGTTTAGGATGCGTGCCTTATTAGTGTTTTGCTAGGTTCCAGTGCTTTGGACCAACTTGGTGGCATGTGAGGTCCAATGATTTGGTTTTGCTTGCTGCTGTCTAACATTTATGGGTCCAATGTTTTTTGGTTTGGATGCTTGCTGTACTGTTGGGACAAGGCTTTGGACTAGCTTGCTTATTGTTTGTACGGTAGTCCAATGTTTTGCAATTGCTTGCATGTTGTTGTTTGTACAGTAGTCCAATTCTTTGAACTTGCTTGCATGTTGTTGTGTGTACAGTGGTCCAATTATTTGGACTTGCTTGCAAGTTGTTGTTTATACTGTAGTCCAATGCTTTGGACTTGCTTGCATGTTGTGGTGTGTACAGTAGTTCAATTATTTGGACTTGCTTGCATGTTACCTGCATGTTGCTGTTTGTACGGTAGTCCACTGCTTGGGACTTCCTTGCATGTTGTTGTTTCTACAGTGGTCCAATTCTTTGAACTTGCTTGTACATTGTTGTTTGTACAGTAGTCCAATTCTTTGGACTTGCTTGCCTTGCAAGTTGTTGTTTATACCGTAGTCCACTGCTTGGGACTTCCTTGCATGTCGTTGTTTGTACAGCAGTCCAATTCTTTGAACTTGCTTGCACGTTGTTGTCTGTATAATAGTCCAATGTTATTGAACTACTGTACAGTTGTTGTTTATACTGTAGTCCAATGCTTTGGACTTGCTTGCATGTTGTGGTGTGTACAGTAGTTCAATTATTTGGACTTGCTTGCATGTTACTTGCATGTTGCTGTTTGTACGGTAGTCCACTGCTTGGGACTTCCTTGCATGTTGTTGTTTCTACAGTGGTCCAATTCTTTGAACTTGCTTGTACATTGTTGTGTGTACAGTAGTCCAATTCTTTGGACTTGCTTGCCTTGCAAGTTGTTGTTTATACCGTAGTCCAATGCTTTGGACTTGCTTGCATGTTGTTGTTTGTACGGTAGTCCAATTCTTTAGACTTGCTTGCATGTTGTTGTTGTACGGTAGTCCAGTTCTTTGAACTTGCTTGCACGTTGTTGTGGGTACAGTAGTCCAATTCTTTGGACTTGCTTGCAAGTTGTTGTTTATACTGTAGTCCAATGCTTTGGACTTGCTTGCATGGTCTTGTGTATACAGTAGTCCAATTCTTTGGACTTGCTTGCATGTTGTTGTTGTACGGTAGTCCACTGCTTGGGACTTCCTTGCATGTTATTGTTTGTACAGTAGTCCAATTCTTTGGAATTGCTTGCACGTTGTTGTGCGTACAGTAGTCCAATTCTTTGGACTTGCTTGCATGTTGTTGTTTGTACAGTAGTCCAATGCTTTGGAGTTGCTTGCATGTTGTTGTTTGTACGGTAGTCCACTGCTTGGGACTTCCTTGCATGTCGTTGTTTGTACAGCAGTCCAATTCTTTGAACTTGCTTGCACGTTGTTGTCTGTATAATAGTCCAATGCTTTGGACTTCCTTGCAATTTGTTGTTCGTACTTGCATGTTGTTGTTTGTACAGTAGTCTAATGCTTTGGACTTGCTTGCAGGTTGTTGTGTGTACAGCAGTCCAGTTCTTTGGACTTGCTTGCTGTTGTGCATACAGTGTTCCAATGCTTTGGACTTGCTTGCTGTTGTGCATAGGTAGTCCAATGATTTGGACTTGCTTGCTGTTGTGCATACAGTGGTCCAATGCTTTTTACTTGATTGCTGTTGTGCACACGGTAGTCCAATACTTTGGACTTGCTTGCTTGCTGTTGTGTGTATGGAAGTCCAGTGCTTTGGACTTGCTTGCTTGCTGTTGTGCGTGCGGTTGTCAAATGCTTTAGACTAGCTTGCTTGCCATTCTGCATACCGTGGTTCAATGCTTTGGACTTCCTTGCTTGCTGTCGGGCAGTTAGGCCGATGCTGCATTGTCTTTTGTGGTGCTTCGGCTGCGTTGGCGCACTTCTTGGGGTTGGATGGGTCTTTTGCCCATTGTGCCAAGTTTATCATTTTAGTTTCCTTTTCAGGGGCCACTTCAAGTTTTCTTTTTCAACTTAAGCCTGCCTAATCCTTTCTTGCATCTTTATTTGTGCTTGTGGCCCCCATGTCTTTTTTTCTTTAGTGGTTATCTAATATAATGGGTCTTTTGATGTTTTGCTGTTTTTGTCTTTATTTGTCCCAGGGATCAACTCTTCAATAATTTACTTCGTTGGTGATTCGGGGAACACGTTTGTGTTCTATGGAGGAAAAGCTGGCTTTTCTTGTCAACCACCGACCGTAAATGTGCATGCCAACAGTTAACACCGGGCTGATAGCCCAAATTACCTGTTAAAGTCTAATATCTCGGGAAGACTAGAGATAGAAGGTAATGATATTGTGTTTAGTATTTCTGAAGGGGATTAACTATCGGTTAAATGGATATTTAAGCGGTGTTGATACCCGAAGAAATAGTGCGGGTTTCCTGCGAATTCTCCTAGCAATAATGGCCTCGTTCCCAGTGTGAGGTATTTTTTGGGGGCGTGGAGTTTGGCCTTGTGCCTTGTTGATTCACTTGTGCTTGCTGGTGGTCTAGCCATTTGGATAAACTTAATTTGCCCCTCCCTCCCTTCCCCATTTTTTCCTATTTGTTTTTTCTTGGTTTTTGAGTACTTTTTTCGTTTAGTAGTTATGTTCTCCGCAGTCTCTCTGGGCTGTGGACAGGTGTGTTGGCCAGGAGGAAAATCTGGCTTCTCTTGTCAATCACCGACCGTAAATGCGCATGCCAACAGTTAACACCGTGCTGATGCACTACTAGCCCAAGTTACCTGTTAAAGTCTAATATCATGGGAAGACTAGAGATAGAAGGTAATGATAATGTGTTTAATATTTCTGTAGGGAATTAATCACGATAATTCTAAAGTCTGTCTCAAATTAGTTGTCAGTTCAAAATGTACGCTAATGCAAAACAATTGAAGTGTTTTGCATGAGCAGTTTTTGCGTTATCGCAAATCTCACCTGACCTCTATTGAGATAGACTTTTTGCTCATATAAAGAAAGAGTTGCTATCTAAGTGAAGAGGTGAACAATACATATTTCCTTTCTAAATTTCCTATGTATGGAAATGTTCAAAACGCTTAAGAACCTAAATCCTTTATTTAATCAGGACCACTTCAAATTAAATTATCTCACCCCTCGTCGCGAAATCCATTTGACTTGCAGCATTACATAGAGAGTCCTTTAAGGGTAAAATGAGATCTAGGATTTGCCTAAAATGAGACTCTAGACATGGGATTTTTGCCCTGGGATTGGGAATACGAACGGCAAGAACAATAGGCTTCAATGGGATTTGGTAACTTACTGTATGTCTACGAAAATTTCACTTGGATTTCCCGCAAAATATAGTTGCGAACATGGAATAGAATTTTTCGACCATACGAAAAAGGGATTGGAGAGAGCGGCCAATTCTGGAAGTACGTCTGGAAGATGATTTTTAAGGGCACCAATACAGAGTTATTACAATCGTCGTACTTATCGCTTTGGACATTTCGGGGTTAGTCTCGTCTCAATAAGCGATAACTGTAACTCACCGTAATAAGTCGGGACCACCCATGGAAAATTCCACAGAGGAGGTGGCTTAAGAAAAAAGAGAGATTATTAGGAAGGGGGCCTTATTGATAAATTCTAATGAGCTTTTTATATCTTTTACCTCGTATTTTTCGGAATCAACGTTCAATTTTACGAGTCAAATACTCAAATTTTCAACACAGTTTTTATCTAAAACCATATGAAAAATCTAAAACCATAAAAAAATTGGTATCCAAGCTTGTTTTGACGAAGTAAATGGAAAATCCTTGATAACATCTTGCATTGCATGCAAAAAAGTTTTGTTCGAGAGGCAAGTCAATATTCTTTGCAAAAGTAACTTATGATTCTTGCCCTTTTTCTTCATTTCATTTTCTCCTATTTTTAGCTGTGAAAGGTCAACAGTTTCTAGAATTGAGTTATGTATAATAACAAAACACACCCGTATTCCTTGTCCTGACCCAATTGGTGACCTTCCCTTTGAGGAATATTTTGTGGGGTTTAACTTTAAAACAGTTCGACTGGTAAGAATGAACAAGTATAATGCCCTCCTTGTGGGACCAATAAAATGTTTAAGATTTTGGGCTCAAAATGTTTATCATAGGCATGTACAGAACTATGATACTGTGGATTATGAAATGCAATTTTTGAAAATTCAGAAACTCTGCAAGAAGCTTCTAATAAAATAATCAGGCCCAGCATAGAAGAGATATTGGCAAGAAACTTGGCTCGGGAATTTTGCAGCAGCAAGCCTTGCTGCTGCAAAATTCCCGAACCGAGTTTCTTGTAAAAGATAGGAATGTAATGTATTCCATCTATGGGGAATATCCTTAGGTTTTCTTTAGTTCTTGCGGAGGATGGCTAATATTGCTTAGGATAAATTCTGTAGCAAACTTAGCAAGAAGAGATGACAAGAAAACCTAAAGGAAAACCTTATTTAGTTTACTCATTCCGTTTCGGTGATGGCCTAAATACCTACATGAACTGTTGACCTTCCACAGCTAAAGAACAGGAAAATGTAAATAAAAAGGCACTAAACGAAGTAAACTAGAAAGAATATTGACTTACTTGTCCAAGCAAGTGTTAATGAAATAAATTCCCAACAATTTTTGGTGAAACCATCAGTTACAAAGGACCCCTTTTAGTACCCTCATTACAGGCCTTAACAAATAACATTTGGCTCTGATAGTCCAAGGTCCTTAAGGCCTCACATTTGGAACGGATTACTAAATGAAATCAGCCAGTAGATAATCTGAATATTTTCTTCAAAGAAATGATCTGAAAATGGGATGGTCAAAACTGTAAATGTAATACCTGCAAATACAAAAGAATCTCATTGTCTTATATTATTATTTTTTATTATTTTTTTTTTTTATATTCATATAAAATATTTACAACATAGGCTACGTTCTACTATACTTTCTAATTACAATACGACACTACAGTGACGAGCCATGAGGAGCAAAAACAATGACTACCTCATGGCCATAACATGAAGACATGCAACTAGACTAACAACTACACTACGGACAATCAAAAACTAATGGATACTAAACTAGATTCTGTTTGACATTAGATGTTGGGTTAGCATTTGGAAGAATTTAAAGATATGTGGAACATGAGTGCAGGTCACTCAAGTAAAATGGTAAATGAGTAAAACGCAAATGCCCCACATCTAATGTGAAACAGAAATTGCAAAGGAAAAGAACATTTACGTAAAGGGATGGTGGTTGCTTAGCACTGAAAATTTAAAGAACTCAATCAAAACGACCAGTTTCGTGGATGAAACGTAAAGTCAATTTAAGAATATCTCTGTTCACTTCATTAGAAAGGTCTTTATCGCCATACAATAAAAGCTGCGCCAAAGCATCATTTGATAAATTGACGATTTGAACAAATGGTCGTAATAATTCTACAATACCAGAGAGAAGATCTTGCCGCTGAACATCAAAAGAAGGGCAGAGCAACAAAAAGTGCTCCGTATCCTCAATGCCATCGTTTGTTGGGCACATCGGGTTTATGGTATCCCTGAAATTATGCTTGAATTTGTGGAAATTCAACTTACTGAGACCAACCCTAAGTTGAGTGAGATAGGATAATCCGATTGGGTCGTGAATACCAAAGACAGATTTTGCAGGGGGGCGGATTATTGATAAGAGCTTTTTCTTAAAAACAGCAACAGAAGGTGCAAGTCTCAATTCAGGCTCAAGCTTATTCCATTCAGATAAACAGTTAGGATAGAAACTAGACTTAAATCTTTCTGTCCTTGCCCTCAATCGCCCGATGACATCCTGGTTGCGAAGACAGTAATGCGACTGATTAAGAGGGGGAATTGGATCTGCTGTATACTCAGGGCTAAGATTGTTTGAAAACTTGTAGAACAAGGTAAGGCGTCTACTCCATCTTCGGGAGCTTAATGACTCCCAGCCAAGCTCTGTGTACAGTTTCTCTCGAGATGTTCCCCTCCATGTTCCCGACACAGCCAAAGCAGCAGAGTATTGAACAGACTCTAGCTTTTCCATTAAGTTAGGCAAAATTATATTTTGACTGAATTCACATAATTTCCCAGGAATATGGTAAATAACGTCACCATAGTCAAGGTGGGGTCGAACATAGAGCTTAAATAATTCGCTAAGGGTATGCCTGGGCAGATATTTGGAGAGATATTTCAGCAAACCAATGCCCTTTCTTGTTTTTGAGATAGCAGATTTGATATGCGCTGAAAAAGATAGTTTTGAGTCTAAGATAATTCCTAAATGTTTATGTTCATTCACTTTCTTGACTGGTATGTTGTTAAAAAGAATTATTGGGTGATCAACTTCAGTTTTCTTTCTTGAAAATGTCAATTCAACAGCTTGTTTTTGTGGATCAGGATTAAAAGACATTCTCCAAGTGTGAGCCCACTGACTTATCAAGTCTAAGTCATGGTTTATATCATTGGCAGCTGTATTGGAATCTTCTACCACTGTGAACAATGATGTATCATCAGCAAATAACTTGGCATTGCACTTCAAGCCTACGGCTAGATCATTTATATACACAAGGAAAAACAATGGTCCTAGAATAGATCCCTGGGGCACCCCTGCCGAAATATCTCCCCAACTAGAACTCTGTCCATTCAGTACAGTCCTCTGCTTTCGATCCTTGAGAAAACTTTGAATTAGGAGAAGAAGTTGTCCTGAGACACCANCCCATCAAATGGGTTGGTTCCGCGATCAATTGATGAAGACCATTGTCTGAGGCTAGTGGCTCAAAAATTTTTCCTTCGTTATTTTCAGTGTCATTTTCCCACCACTGAGTTGATCTACAGTTGAAATCACCAGTAATGATGACGCAGAAAGGATTTTCAGCATGCATATTGGATAGCATCAACTCAAAGTGTATTGTAAAGTTATCAAATTCCTCCGGGTCCTGACTTGGACTTCTATTTTCCCGCACTTATGATTCTTATGATTCTTGCCCTTTTTCTTCATTTCATTTTCTCCTATTTTTAGCTGTGAAAGGTCAACAGTTTCTAGAATTGAGTTATGTATAATAACAAAACACACCCGTATTCCTTGTCCTGACCCAATTGGTGACCTTCCCTTTGAGGAATATTTTGTGGGGTTTAACTTTAAAACAGTTCGACTGGTAAGAATGAACAAGTATAATGCCCTCCTTGTGGGACCAATAAAATGTTTAAGATTTTGGGCTCAAAATGTTTATCATAGGCATGTACAGAACTATGATACTGTGGATTATGAAATGCAATTTTTGAAAATTCAGAAACTCTGCAAGAAGCTTCTAATAAAATAATCAGGCCCAGCATAGAAGAGACATTGGCAAGAAACTTGGCTCGGGAATTTTGCAGTTTTTCAATTTTTGGTATGGAACATTTACGCATGCGCAAATGTGTTTTAACGACAAGGGGACACACGAACACTTCCTATTAGTACGCAGTCCTCCAGGAACGTTGAAGCATGCTCTGCGTGTGTTGAATTGCTCGAAGTCAAATTATCATTACCTTCCAAATGAAGGTTGTAGTTTGTTAAATTTATCAAACCCCATTCCCTCCCTCCCTCTTAGGTATGTAGTAAGCCATCGGGGAGCAGGTAGCCTTTCAGCAAGCCTGGAAGGTTTCCTGTTGCCCCAAACATGGTCGTATCGCAGTTAGTTTGTGTATTTGTAATATGTCATATTTGAAAGAAAAAGTGAAACAAAAAACAAAAAATTTTTATCTTACAATCAAATGGTGAAGTCTTCAAAAGCCTATAAGCGACACAGTCCTTGTTCCACAATTGGAGCAAGAACTCTCCATAGGAATGTCTATTGAGGTCTCGTAAAGTATCTCTTAGCTTCTATCCCCAAACCAATTGGGCAACTGCAAATGTTAGAAAAGAAAACAACTGTCAAGTTCTCACAAAATTAGAAGTAGGGCTCTCCATAACAACAGCAGTTGGTTCGTCTACCCCGGTATGATCTCCGAGTCAAATGAAGAAGCCCCTGAAAGCGTATGTAAAGGAGAAAGTCCTTGCAAATCAAAAAAAGGGGAAGTCCCCAAAAGAAATGTGAAAGAGGAAGTCCTCCCAAAATGAAATAAAAGGGGAAGCCCCCAAAAGCAATGTAAACAAGGAAGTCCTCGCAAAATGAAATAAAAGGGGAAGCCCCCAAAAGCAATTTGAAAGGAGGAAGTCCTCACAAAATCAAATGTAAAGGGGGAGCCCCCAAACGCAATGCAAAAAGAGGAAGTCCTCGCAAAATGAAATAAATGGGGAGGCCCCCAAAAGCAATGTGAAAGGAGGAAGTCCTCACAAAATCAAATGTAAAGGGGCAAAGCGTATTTAAATGAGGAAATCCTCAAAAGTGTATTGAAATGAGGAAATCCTCAAAAACGTATTTAAATGAGGACGCCCTCAAAAGCGTATTTAAACGAGGAAGCCCTTAACAGCGTATTTAAATGAGGAAATCCTCAAAAGCGTATTTAAATGAGGAAATCCTCAAAAGCGTATTTAAATGAGGAAATCCTCAAAAGCGTTGAGAAAATGAAGTCATTTCCAAGTGAAAGATGTAATTTTCAAGAGTACAGAAAGTAAAAGGAAAGAGTAAACTTGCAAGATTGAAGAAGAATAAAAGAATCGTTAATTTCCAGAAAAGGAAGAGTACATTTTCAAAGTTGGAAACCAAAATAAAGAATAATGCCAGAAAAATACATTTCAAGACTAAAAGAAAGAGGAAAAGTGAAATTCACCAAGTCAAAAGATACTGCTCAATTACAAATCAAAAGAAAGCTGCCAATTACCGTACGCATCGAGAAGTGGTAAGGCCACCATACAATAATGGTGGCAGATTAGTAGTAACAATTCAAACTGTGAAAGCAACAAAAGTCCCATCTAATCAACCATCACACCTTTAAGTCCAGAGTCCAAACTGTTGATTACCAAACATGACTCTGCAAATACCATTCAGTCAAAGTCAAGCATTCTTCAGAACAATGACTTAATTTGTAGCATCCAAATTTAATCAAAAGGAATTGTAATTCCTTCATTGCTTGTAATGAAATATAATTAGCCGATACAACCCAATTACTGCCACCCAATGCCTCGTTATTCACATCTCCTCTATTCTAGTTGTCAGATACCATTTCGCAGGAGCCGGGGGCGTTAATAATTTTTTTGTTTTGCTAAAAAAAGCATTTTTCGTCCCAAGAAAATTCTAATAAAAATCTTGCCATTTAAAAAGTATAGGTCACGTATGTATGTATGTATGTATGTATGTATGTATGTATGTATGTATGTATGTATGTATGTATGTATGTATGTATGTATGTATGTATGTATGTATGTATGTATGTGTTTATATTTAATATTATACAGGTTATGTCTAACGCATCTTATAAGATGATGTGGACTTGTTAGGTGACGGCAGTGGCGGATTTAGGGGGGGCAAGTGGGGGCAAGTGGGGGCAACTGCCCCCCCCCCCTTCACGAGGAAAACTCAGCTTGGCGCCCCCTTTTTGGCGAGAAGTGCGCCCCTCATCGTGACCCTAATGCAGTCTTTTATGAATGTTTCGAACAAATCAAGGGGTTATTTAGTAGAAAAACCAAAGAAGTTTCTTAACCAAGAGTCAAAAAATTTTCGCGTGCCTTTGGCGCGCTCTATTTCTATTCTATTTTTGGCGCCTTTTCCGCATGTTTCCCCCCCTTCAACTTTGACAAAGATTAGGGTTAAGTTAACTGAATGGTTTCCAAACAATCCAATGAAGCTAAATGAAGATAAATGCCATTTAATGATATTTGGTGCAAAAGAAAACGAAGTATCTCTCAAAGTAGGAGGGGCCTGTCTGAAAGAAACTACAGGGGAGAATCTTCTTGGTATTACCTTTGATCGATCCTTATCATCCAAACAACATGTCAAAACTCTTTGTAAGAAAGCCAGCCAAAAACTTCAGGCTCTTGCCCGGATATCCTGTTACATGGGCACAGAAAAATTGCAGTAATTAATGCGTGCATTCGTACTTTCTCATTTTAGCTACTGTCCACTTGTTTGGATGTTCTGCGATAGAACCCTTAATCAAAGAATCAATCATGTCCACGAAAGGGCACTGCGCATCGCACAGAAAGATTACAAACATGATTTTCGTTTTCTCTTGAAAAAAACTAATTCGGTGCCCATCCATAAAAGAAACCTGCAGCTGCTTATGACTGAAATTAAAAAAAAAAACATTGGTTACAACCTAAGACATGGTAACGACGCGCAGCTTCCAAAGGTATGCACTACTTCCTTTGAAATCAAGACTATAGCCTTCCTTGGAAATAGAATGTGGCAGTTATTACCAGATGAGATAAAAGATTCTAGCACCCTTCCAATTTTTAAAAAGCAAATAAGGTGCTGGAATGGTGACAAGTGCAACTGCAGGCTTTGCCACAAGTTGGGTTCCAAACAGGATAGACTTTTATGTTTTTATCCTCATGTAATTAGCCTTGATAAATTATAATTATTTTTTTCTGTAATATTGTATATATTGTGTTGTAGAGTAGGCTTAAATTAGCTGTAAATTTGAGCTATGATTAATTCTCGCCTACTGTATAAATAAATAAATGATGATGATGATGATGATGAATAGGGTTAATACCGCAGTTCTGTGACGTATTTGATGAATGAAACTCTGATAAAGCAGATAAAATTGTTAAAAAGTGTCTAAAAGAGAGCTACGAAACTAGTACCGACCATCAAGCACCCAAAGACAACCTAATCACATTAAAAATAGACTACGAAATCTTGAATATAAAAACAGCGCGGTGACATGATACTTTCATACACATTCTTAAAAGGCCACCTTAACACAAACTCGGCCGTTCTTCTTCAAAATGAACAGTTCGATAATGAGAGGACATGGCCTGAATTTGTTGAAATCTACAAGCCTCTTCGATTTGCGGAAGTACTTTTCTCACAGTCAGTATCTGAAGAGTGGAATAAACTGCCAAGCAACGCAATTGAATCTATATATATAAGGCACGAAGCCAATTATCCAATTAGTCTTTCTTCTTTTGTAAAATAACAATATCTCATTGTAACCAGACTATGACTGAACAATACCTATTCGATGTATGACCGAGAATTCGCATACATGAAGTACTTTACAAGATAAGCGTAAGATTGTAGTAGAATTTCGAATCTTACTTTGCTATTCATTCATTCATAAACTAAAAACCTTATGAGGTAATTAACAGAGTAGAAGTTTTCCTTAATTACATTTCCCAGGCACTAATGGCTTGCAAGCACATTTTCCCAAGGTCATTACTGTACCCACTCGTAGTTAGAGGTCAAATTATAGGGAAAATGCTTTATAGCATGTGTAGCAAGTATTGTAGTGTTTATCGACCTTTAATGTGGACAATTAGATTTTGAGTAAATCGCGCATTCGTTGGTTGGGCCTAAACTCACATGGCAATGGCGGTTACAAGTTCGTTGCAGCGACGCTGGCAATTTCGATTAGGATTCGATAGCAGGTCAACACGAAAGAATGACAACCATGGTTTTAACATAATATGGATGTAAAGACTACTTTAAAGCTAACAAAGAACTGAAGGTATGTCGCTTTAAT
>REGM01000090.1:971649-985995 GCA_004194415.1 Aurelia aurita | reverse complement strand
GGGGGCTGGTATACATGTGCCTTTGAGAATCCGGAGGGTGGACCCATAACCAGGGCAAGATTTTGAAAACATAACCCCATAACCAGGGCGTTATCTTGAAAACATACCCCATAACCAGGGCAAACATTTTTCACAAGAATCCTGTTTAGAATACGCTTTGTACCATTAGTAGAGCAAAACTCCTTTGGTGAGAGCTCTTTTAATCATGATTCCTTCAAAATAATATTACAAATCTGGGGTTACAAGAAAAACACCAACTTCGATTTACTTGAGTTGAGTTTCTGCAAATCTTCGTTAAGTAGACCCATAACCAGGGCACAATATCACAAACTAACCCATAACGCGGGCGAAACTTCACAGAATATGACCCATAAACCGGGCAAAATAGCGCAAACTAACCCATAACCCGGGCAGGCACATGTATACCAAACTCCCCATAGGAGTTACCCCCCCTCGAATTTAGCATTTCAATTTTTGCGAGGTTATTAGAAAATTCACATCGAACAGCTGATTTTGTATCAAGGGACTAGAAAGCGGTGATGTCATTGGCTGATTAGCTTGAAATTGGATGATGTCCGTGTGCTCTGGCAACCAGTTGAAGTTGAACTAGGTCTCTTACAGTCAAAGCAAAAGAAGCGTACCGCTTTTGTTTTCAATATTCAAAATAGACCCCTATCTTGATTGAATTCTGTTTTCTTTGCACGAAAAAATCCTTGTATATTCGTTCTGGTTTTCAGGGAAAGACACTCCTATTGTAAACCATATGCACATGCTCCGTCTAGCGGAAGTAATATTTGAATGAAAGGGAAGCAAATAACAGAAACGATATTCGAATAATCATCCAATTTTGATAATTTATTTTCAAATAATTTTCGAATCTACATGGTACACTTCTTCTGCTTTGACTGTAACAGTTCAGAAATGCAAAGAAGCAAAACAATTCCTTTGCAACCAGATCTCAAAAACGTAAAGTTAAATTTAGAGCAAGTAGCATTAATCAAATGTAACTTGAAGCACAAGGTAATCAATAGGACTGTAACTTCGTGAAAATCAACAAATTTCATCACGATATACTTCTTTTGAAAATCCTACTTTATTTACTGTAGCTTGTATCCATCTCATTACAAGAAATGGAAAAAAGTTAACTGTGTGTTCGCCATTTTTTAATTAGCTATCCGTTTCGAAGCATGTTCCGACATCCTGACGAAGCATCCTCCGCAATCAAATTGGACATTCAGTGGAGTTTTACCTGATTCTCACTAAATGTATTATTGATGTATTATTTATTGATGTATTTATTTATTATTATTGATGTATTATTTATTGTATTATTAATGTATTATTTATCCCTTCATGTATACATATACATTTATAGTACAGAATATAAGATTGCAAAGTGAAAAAAGTATTAAATTGTTTTGGTTTTTGGTTTGGTTTTTAATTAGCCGATTTCGTTTATCAGATTTTGAAGCATGCTCTGAAATTAATATCCCTTCGCATAAACATATAAGGTTTATATAAGATTAATATAAAAGAAGTATATAAGTTTGAATTACCTCAAGGAATTAAAATATATACATGACGTTTATATTTGTGATAAACAATAGTGATGTTTTCTTATTATTAATGTGCCCCATGCCATTCGCTTCTTTGCAAAATTGGTTTTATCGAAAGACAGAGAAAAAAGCAAGGAAAACTGCATTGGTTGTTTCCTTTGTATTCCTAAACAATCCCAGTAATTCTGAATTCGGTCTTGTCGATTTTTCTTTGACCATCGTTTCTATTGCATTAAAAATGAAATGTACCATTTTTCAGCATATTACCAGTAAAAATTGTCCACCTCAAACTTGCCAATGTAGGCATGGCAAAAAAATTGCGAGAAGTTCGATTAGTAACAATTTTTTGGGCCCGTTTGCAATAAATTGATTCCAAGAAGACGAACCAGAAATTCTATGTCACACAGATTCTCCATTTCACTTCTACATGTACATTGTTAAAACTGCTGCTACCAAAGATACCAAGAGCAGATTTTTTCCAAACTGAAGAAGCCAATGCAAATCATTGATAACCCTCTAAGCTCAAGACAAGGTGCAGGCGAAGAAATGCAAATCATTGATAACCCTCTAAGCTCAAGACAAGGTGCAGGCGAAGAATAACCTTTTCAAGGAGAAGCTTCCCAGAAAATGTGTTCATAAGAGCAAACGAGCTAGTATACGTTTTAGTTAATTTAAATCAAAACATCTCTTGTGTAGAAACGTTGCTCATGCGTCTCTTTTACCTAAATATATTGCCTTTATGGGAACTTCCTTTGCATTAATTAAAAAGCATCAAATGCAAATTCTCGCTAGTATCAATGTAAGTAAAAACACAATCTATTTTCTATTTTACTTACTTAAAAGTGGCTGGCTTCTCAAAACAGAGCTACATCTAAATCAAATCATCAGTATCTTTGCTACCAAAATCTTCCGACCTCAAAATCTGAATGGCCAACGTTTCTGATATCTCTTAAATGAACTATTGGCAGTTGTCAATTTTGAAATAAGAGTATTACGTGGCATTACGTGGGTGTTAGCGCGGCGATTGCAAATGAAACATCTTTGTAATGAATTATTAACGAGAAAACATTGGTTGCTGAGAAAAGACATTAGGAGGAAGTGATACTAAACACCTGCCTTTGTGAAATCAGATTCTCTTAAAGGATAGCAAGACATTTGTAGTCAATCGAAGCACCTCATTTACTGACTCTTCTTAACTTCATTCCTCTGCTTTACGTGCTGTATACAACCCAGAAAATATTTGTTGCCGAGAAAAGACATCAGGATAAACATATCAACCAAACATCAGCTTTGAAAAATCAGCTCCTCCTTCACAAGAACAAAATTACTGAAGTTGTGAGTCTTATTCGTCTGCTTAACTTCACAAAGTTGAAAAGTTAAAACGATGCAACATGAAATACAGAATTTCTTGCGAGTTGAATATGACTACTCCTAAAATTCTCAAGGTCTCCATAATGGGCCATTTTACAACTAAATGTACAGCAGAAGTAGATTGCGATTACGAAAAATTGTGCCTGCATTAATTAGATTACGCATCTATGAATCATTCTAGCTGTCTGCAATATCTCTAGTTCAAAACATTCACACTTTGCAATTATTTCTTAGGACGCCAACTTCACATTCATTACCAAGTGCTTATGAATTCAGGCATTTCGCAAAAGTCATTCAAGGTCGATGAGGTCTTTTTGCCTAGTTTGGATATGGTTAAAATGCACAAATGACTGGCATTTAACCATAGACAAAGACACATATAAGTCAGTAGCATTCATAGATCTGAAGCAGGCCTTTGACACAGTAAATCTTTACGAGCATGCTTTTTTTGAGTGGCTAAAAATCCGCCATTTTTAAATTCGAAAATCCCATAAATGAGCACCAGAGGAGCAAAACGTAATGAATTTGCATGAAGCTATACTCAAATGTGTATTTTGACATATTGAGCCGTATGAAACAGGCAGGAATATGATTTTAGAGTACTTTGCGAGATATGAGTCATTTTAGGACTTTGCTCACAACGTGCTCTTGCTCGAATGGGGGAAAGTGTGACCTACTTCAATACTTAGCATAGTACCTTGATCAACTCTGAAAACCCAGAAGAGCAGTTTTCAACAAGAAATGAGTAATCTGTGAGTATCTCAGTAACCAAGAATGGAAAAGAATATTTTGGGATACATTCTGAAGGTCTCACCAACTCTGCCGTGCCTTTTAACAGTTGCAAGTATTATCCATTGTTTTCTAGCTCAAGTGACCAACAAAAGAGCAGCTCAAGAGCAAATGGTTCCAAAAGCATACCGGGTGTCCCAAATAAAAGGTAACATATTTGATCAGGGCATGGCTAGATGCCAATTCAGCTCCGATCAATTCGCAATACGTTTTAAACCAATCTTGAAAAGTTAATTTGAACACAGGTGCCTTACTTATTGATGTTGGTTCTTCCAAAGTTGAAATGTTATTGTTGAAAGTTCAAATTTAACTCCACATTCAAACCAGAGCTTTGGCATATTGGCCTAAGCAAATTCCTGAAGCACAGCAAAATGAAGAAATTAAAATTAAAGAAAAATTAAGAATTGAATAATATGGGAGTTCTAACAAATACCGTATAATAGAATCTAAGTTTTGTTCAAATTTTATCATGGTTATCATTGATTTAGTCGTTGTGCATCAAGAATTTGCTAAGGCCAAAGCGGCAAAGCTCTGATTTGGAGGTGAAGGCAAATTTAAACTTTCAGGGGCCGTTTACATGAGAAAGTCAAACCGGTTTGAAACTTCACGCCGATCTCAGTTGAACTCGGTGTCTGGTCAGAGCCCTATAAGTGTTTACATGGAAAACGCAATTTTTAACTCAAACCGGGGTGAAACTCAACTCGGCATTTCAAATCGGTTTGAAATTTCACCCCGCTTTGAAAACATCATGTAAACGCAATTATTCTCAAACCGGTTTGAGATTAAGTGGTCTCGGGTTCAAAGTTCACATTGGCATTGTTTTTCGTGGCGCCAAACAGATGACGATAAACAATCTCAAGCATTCTTGCGTCATTCGATAAACAAAACAGGTCTCAGACCGGGGCGAAACTTCGTGTGAACGCACAATGAAATAAGCTCTCGGGCAATATTCAGATCGGGGTGAAATTTCAAACCGGTTTGAGTTTCTCATGTAAACGGACCCTCAAGAACAATATTTCAACTTTGGAAGCACATATATCACTCAGCAAGGTATCTATGTTCAAGTTAACTTTCTAGGATTAGTTTAAAGCTTATTGCGAATTGATTGGAGCTAAATTGGCATTGCTAGCCCTGATGAAAGATGTTACCTTTTATTTGGGACACCATGTAGAAACCTACCAACGCACTGTGATCTTTTATTTGCCTGTGATTAAACGGTTGCAACTGTTACAATTTTTTATCTTATTTTCTTTGATCTTTATTCTAATAGTACTAAAGCCTTCTTTTAATAAAGCCTCCTCTTTCTGCTAGCTAATTATTGGTCAATTAGCTTAGGAGAATGTTGCCCTTGGTTAGAGCTCCCGCTTCATTTAGTGAAACGAGCATCTCCTTTCTCTCAACTTTTAGCGAGGGACACATGACGCCCTAGAAATCTTATACACATTCGACGGAAATCCTTTTCCCACCGTTAATTCCTTGAAATCCTGTAGAAATCCTTTTCTTTTCGTAGAACTTTCGCAGGCTTCTTGAGGGAGTGATACACAACTTGGCTTATAGCTTCAACTGTTCAAAACTAGTGTAGATGAAAAGGATGTGCGACCAAATACGTCTTAGATGCTTCCAATAGGTCATGTTTGTCGAGCTCTACAGCCACCACCCCTCCTGTTGTAGCAAATTTGTTTTTTTCTATTTCCAGGCAACTTTCTATGAGGTTCGAATCGTGCTGCAATTGGCTCCCCTTCAAGGGAATCAATACCGAAAATGTTCAAATTTTGATGGAAGGGTTTGGTTCAGAGTTAGGAATAGTGTTTTTTCGTATTTTTCAAGCTATCGTAAACTTTACTCACTAAAACAGTTAGATTAGCTTTCTAGAAGAGCAACAACGTAAACTGTAGAACTGTTTGTTGTTGTCGATCCTTAAGAAAACTTTTGACAAGAGAAAGAAGTTGTCCTTAAACACCACATCGTCCTAGCTTATACAAGAGACCATCATGCTACAGTCTGCAAACTGTAGCAGAGGCTAGGTAATCTGCAGACTATCATTTTAATAAACAGGTCACAGCCAGGAAAACAGAAAAATTTCTATTTCAAACTATTATATAGCAGAGTTGGCCACGGTTCAAAAATATTACACGATCTTAAGCCAAACCCAAAAGCGAGGGAACATTGACAGAAAATGATGGATATTTCGTATTTCCATGTAATTCCTAGAGTGCTTCCAAAATCTTAAAACAGAGAAAGATTCTCTGTGAAATAAAAACTATATGCAACGTTAACATGAATAACTTTTCATAGATGAATAGAAGTTGAAGCCGTACAGGGCCTAGAATCTTCAAAGTGTCATAAAAACCTTTTCTGTACGAATCTGCAAGATTGCTTTGGCAGAAATGTTCCCAAGACATCAAATTTAATTTTAAAATTTTTTGCTAAGATTTAGATTTGGTCAGATGTTTGTTTCTACTATAAACGACAAAAATTCGATGATTTCCCTTGTTTTCGTTGTCAAAAATGTCTTACCCCAAGTTTGAAAAATAAACACATTTCTCTGAAGTCTTGCAGAAAACATTTGCATTTTTAGATTGCTTAGACATGTGCCTTTGAAAAAAAAACCTTTAAGAAAATCGGTGGATTTTTCGAGGAAATAAAAGAAGTTTAATTTCTTCATTTTCATCGATATTTTGGTATTAATTCCACGATTTATATAGGGCTGGATCACAGTGCAACGTCCGAAAAATACTTTTGAAGCCTGTCCACTGTCGAAGAAAATTTGTCTTATACTTTAGAAATGAAGGAAACCCATCAGCAGGCAGTTAGAAAGGCAGTTGGAAAGCCTGAAGTAGATTTACTATATAATGTCGGGTTCAAAATTTGCCAGTGCTTAGCAATATCCAGCAAAAGCAATACTGGATATTTATGAACCATCTGCTCCTTAAAAGCTCATATAATTTCATGAACTTATTTCTATAAACAGAGGTAGCAGCAGCGATAATGCTTATTGACAATTAAATTCAAAATTGAGCCGACAGTGATCTGGCATTCACTGTGTTTTTGAGCAAAATGGGAATATCTTTTGATTATGAGGACCATTTCTCTGAAACTGCTCATTGTTTAACCCTAATTTAAACGGGCTTTTTTTGAACTAACATAGCCGGGGGGCGGGTGCTTTCCACCGCCCCTCTATAAATCGCCTTAGACTAATGGGAAATCATTCAAACCTGGCAAGGGCGTAGTACTAACCATTCTTTACTGATTGGCAGATTTGGGTGTTGCCATCTCATTAGATGATGTCACTATGACGTCATAATGTTGAAAAATGTCAAAATATAAGTTTCTCCTGCTAATTCGTTCTAAAAACGGAAAAAATAGCATATAATTCGCTATTTTTCATCTTATTTGCAGTATTATTCATTCCTAACTCAAAAATAACGCCTAAAGGTATTTTTAGACAGTTATTTTTGAAGAAAATGACAAATATTGATGACGTCACAACCACGAAGTGGGTTTTACGACCAAAAATTGATACAAAACTTGCTAAAAATACTTTAAATGTATTGCAAAACGCAATTCTATGCATTCTCTACAACTTCCGCTGGAAAAAGTTTCAAACTTTGCAAAATTGACCCAAAATGGTGGCACATGTGACGTCATCATTTAAAAATGCTGATGTCAGCAAATTCCATTGTTCTTGATAACAAATGAAAGCTCTTTGTTTGCTGATTCTTTTAAGGTATAATAATCCATTTGAAACTAATTATGGTTGCAAAAATATCAAAAACATTGATTTTGTCAATACCATCTTCCAAATATGTTATTGCCATCTGTCACGTGACTCCCATTGTTCAAAACTTTTATTGTCAAAATGTAGCTAATAGATAATTAGTAATTGTCAGAAAGTTAGAGAGTCATAGCTTATGCCGTTAATAAATGCTCTGCAAAAAACCGACAGGGGGTGGAAAACACCCCCCCCCCCCGGTTAAATTTGGGTTAAACTACACTCAAAATCTATTCTTTAGATCCATCTCCACTGTAACTAGCTTAGTAAAACACTCTTGTCAGTGGTGGCGCCAGCCGCCAACAACTTGGGGGGACAAACTGTAATGGGGGTCCGGGGGCAAAGCCCCTGGAAAAATTTTCAGGACCACGCCCTTTGTTTCCTTGGGAAACGCCCTTTTTAGTGATAAGAAACGCCCTTATTTGTGCTCAAAATTTAGGATCTAACTACCTAACCCCTCCTTCGACAATTTCTCTACGGATTTGGATGAATTGAAAAACCGACTTTGGAGAGAAGTGGGGGGGGGGGACGAGTCCCCCCAGTCCCCCCCCCCGTGGCGCCGCCACTAACTCTTGACATGGAAATATTCATCAATGTTAGTCACTTAAGTATTTCTTCTACGTCTTAAATACGTAAACATCTTTGTGATTATAGAAGGATTATTTGCTCCTAAAGTACTCTTGCGGCTTTTTAAATGAGCTACTGAGATTCTCTGAAGTTCGAAGATAATCCTAGCACTAGTTTACTTTAGGTAATATTAGCGAGTAGGTTAAAATCGAGCCGGGAAGAGGTCTGATAATTCTACTCCTTATTGTGTTAACTTGTGCAATTTAAAAAGCAACTAAAAATACATTTGATGAGTTGAAAGCCAATTAAAACACGACTCCCTGGAAAAACAGCGCCTGTAATTAGCCTATATGGTTTTTTGTATGTGATATCAATTAATAAAACTGTATATTTTTGTTTTGTTAAGAGTAGCTGAAGGAATATTGTGCACAAATTAAAGGTGACCTGAAACGAAATTTTTTATTTGCGAAAGCTAATAGCCTGGTTGAAAAACCAAGAACACCGTTTTCAGTTTTTCCATAACATGTTTGGTTTTGGAATTATTCCCCATTTTACGATTGAAGCTGATGACGTCATTTTGTTTGCAAAAAGGCAAGAACACGATGGATGTTTTCTTATAAAAATGCCCGAAAACCAAAGCTCTGGCACTGGACTTTCTTTTCATGAAATATATGATATCTCTGGGCAATTTTTGTCCCACTAACATACTTCAGCAGCAGGTTCAATCGCATACATAGACAATGTGACCGATTTTGCTACTCTCTGCCTATACTTCCCTTATAAATATGCAAACAAAATGACGTCATCACTTCAAGACACAAAACAGCGAATGTATTCGAAACAAAATGAAATATCACAAAAGTTTAAACGGCATCATTAATCAACCCAGTTTGTCATTCTTTTTTGCAAATAAAAAATTTCGTTTCAGATCCCCATTAAAGACAAATAAGGACTTCTGTCTTTCCCTCATGGTTGGTCAGCTGATTCGGATTACACCGTGTCATAACTTCATCCATTACTTCTTGAAGAACAATAGATACCTCATCAACACTTTTTCCAATGGTGAAAATGGTAGTGTCATCTGCAAACATATACAGCTCTCCCTTTGTGGCAGGATATGGGAAGTCATTAACATATATGCTATGTAAACTAGGGCCAAGAAGATGAACCTTGGGGAACACCATATTTTATATCTCTTGCAACAGAGAGCTTTCAATTTACTTTTTTTAAATGATTTCTGTTAATAATAATACATTCGTTTTTACCCTAGTGTCCGAGCTGACAGCTCAGTTAACATAATGCTTATGAAATACCAAGCGTATGCTATCCACTACAAACAAGAATTCAGAGGTGGACTGGCCGGTCGGGCTACCGGGCGATGCCCTCTCAAAATTATTACAAACAAAATTGTTTTTTTTTTATTAAATGGTAACTTGTCTAGTTTAGTAACGGCCCTCTTTACAAACCGTCATACTGAGGTTCTCTCTTGATCAGTGGCTACTGAGTGAATACAGAGATCAGTTTGAGGCCTTCCAGCGCTTTAAAATGCTTTCCCAAAATTTTGGGGCTCTTAACCCTATCTGACCTGGGTGTTTTGAAACACTCAATGCCTGGGGGGCGGATTCCGCCCCCTCTTTATTTCAGTTGTTATATCAGATATGACCACCTAACTTGGCACAAATGTTATTCATCATATAAACAATGATTATTTAAAATTGTAATTCAATTAGCGCCGTTGTTGTTGTTGCTAGAGCATAATAATCATTATGATGTTGAATGACGTCATAAAAATGAAAGCATGTTAAAAGTTCATTAAACTTAAATTTTCATACAGAAATGAAAAATATAGATCAAAATATATGTAAATCAAAGATTTGAGCTTAATTGGACCAATTAAAAAAGAGTAAGAGAGATATAAAGTTAATTTTCACAGAATGCCAGATGACAATTGGTAACCATGGAGACAGTGCTAAATACAGAATGTCAAAATTGCTACAATTTCATTGCTCTATGATACAACGTTAAACTTACTAAATCTCAGCAGCCTTCTACATATATCGAACAAAGCGGAAACAAAAATATACTAGGGGGGCGGAATCCGCCCCCAGGTCAGATAGGGTTAAATACACGAAATGTTCTGGGCCCAGGGCCAACCGGTCCTGCTTGTAAATGCGGTACTTCTCAGGAATACTTATAATCTGATGAATGTCTCTTTGAGGCCCTTAGTTTAATGCATTTTACATCATGGGTTACAATGGTCGGCCCTTACAGAGACTGATCGAGGTTAGGGAACAAAAATCGTAGCAGGCCCGTAACAGCTATTGGGGCCTGGTGGGCCCGGACCCCTCAATAGTTTCCAAAGGTTGCATGCTTTCTTTCATCTTGTTAAGTAACAATTACTGAAGGAAAATTTTTATTATTATTATTATTATGAATTTATTACAGTGTCTATGTATTTAGCATACTGTGCTAATTGGGGACACTATTTATTACTACAATGAAATTAAAACACTAAAATAAGGTTGCCTACAAAAGTAAAGTTCTAAAATAGAGCAAGTGTGAAAAATAAAAGAAAAATATTATGTACAATCATTAAAGTATTATATAATAGTTTACAATTTTTTTTTCTTTTAAAAACAGAGTTTACAACCATCTGAGCACGTTTTTCCCACAAAGTCTCCCAGTTCTCTCTTCCTGATGTGTTTTTAAAAGTATTTATATTATTACTATTTCTCAGTTCTTTGTCCAGCTTGGACCAAATGAATGGCCCCAAGTATCTTATAGAATGTTTTCCATATCTTACTGTGTTGAATCTTGGAATTACAAAATCATTGTTCCTTAGTGTATAGTGTATAATACGAGATTCTTCTCAAACAGAGTCTCAGAAGGTTCAGCCCTCTTGATAAAGAACGTTTCATAAGGTGCAGCTAAAGGTACCAAAACATAAACTAGGAATTACTTTTATCTGTCGAAAGTTTTACTTATCTACCAATTGCAAATAGCTTTCAAGTAAAATCAAAGCAATGCATTTTAAAGTATTTCTTATCTTAGTTTAGTTGTAGCTGGCCGGGCATTTGCCCGCTTCTCTTTCTTGGGATTCTTTCAAAAATGAGGAGAAAATGAGAAACTGGTGGAGTGTAGATTTGGTGGGGTAAGAACTTTGCAAAATTGTTTGAGTTTCCATTTCAGCAATGGCTCGAAAGCGGCGTTCTGAGCCAAAGTAATAAGTGTGCCCTAAAAAATTTCCTATTTTTGCTGATTTATAAAGAGGTTACTGCAAAATTGTCTAAATTTCTATTTTAGCATTGGCAAACATGGCGTTGGGAGATGCGCTCTATGATAAATTAAAAGGCATGCACTCGGTTCCCCTAATCGCTAAAACGCTTCTACAGGCCTGATAGTAAAAAGGAACTCAGGTCATTTAACTTTGGCTCTTTATTATAAATCTTATATAAAGTGACAAAATTATTATTAGTTTCCAGCAGCTTCTTGGGCCACATTCAAAGGGATTTAAACAATATTTTGAGATGGTTTTACAAAGATCACTTTATATAAGATAGCAGTATCAAATGCTGTTTGTAGGTAACCCATTTGAATTACTAGAGATATTTCCAATACCATTTTAAGCCAATCTAAAGGATGTTGGCACAAAAGATTTTTCGAGGTAGTACCCCCGGACCCCTTTGTTTTTTAGCGGGTTTCCATCGCCTTCGGTCTAGGGGCCCTTTCTCCACAAAAGGGCCCTGGCCCTAAATTTTCAGCCAGTCCGCCCCTGCAAGAATTGAATTCATCCAATGTGAAAATTATCACGAAAAAGAGAATTCACAAGGAAAAAGAGAATTCACAAGGAGAATTCACAAGTAACTTGTTCACCCTGTGTCTCAAAAAATAGTTAGCTATTATTAAATTTATTGAGTACCACTGCAATGTGTTTTTCGCAATTATCTTGTCCACCGTCAATGATCTTAGAACAGTCCAAACATCCTTTTTTATTTAACCAAGTGAACCGAAGCCAAGCACTTTCAGTTTTACGTCCCATCCTAACGACTGTGACAGACTACACAGCGGCTGATACTGCTCATTTTTTTGGGGGTAAACACCTACCCAAAATACATATCGTAGCAGACAGTCACTTCTAAGATGATGCATTAACGTAACTGATAGCCAATGGCAAGGATATCAGGTCTACGATGCGTGATACACTTCAGTTCTTCACCATAGTCCATCATTACTGATTCTGCATACTTGTTTGAATGATACTGGAAACCACTTAAACTTCTGGAGATCACCTCCAAGATTTTGTCAGCAATACGATTGTGACGTCTACAATAAAAAGTTGTGAAATTCTCTACAGCCATTCATCATATGCGCAACAATTTCTGTGTGCTGATGGCAAAAAGGAAAAGAAGGGTCATTATCACCATTCCATATATATGCTTTGGGAAGTTTATTGGAAGTAGCCTCAACCTTAGTGTTATTGCAAACTTCACGAGAATACCACTCACTTTCCAGTTGTAAAAAATTGAGTGCGAGGATTTTAACTGAGCATTAGTCATACAGAGAAAAGGGCCTTGAATTGACAATTTCTTTGCTTTTTGCTAATCACAATTAACTTTATGTTTGAGCAGTAACTTTTGGAGTGGCGCATATTCATCAACAAATTCTCCGTTAATAATCACTCCAGCTTTTCCCAGCCTAAACTCAATGGAAACATCAAGCTTTCTAGCTTATCTCAGTAGATCTGGTCAATCTGACTGACACCCAAAATTGGCATGCTTATTTAGATAACCGTCTTCATTTATCTCAAACCCAAGAAAATGGTAAAGGTTAACGACCAAACAGCAGTAGTTCAAAGGAATGTGAAATTCCCAGAGAGGAATGTGTGTTCCATGCTACCAAACGCATCCGCAAAATCCACAAAAACTGCACAGAACCTTGTACTTAAGTGCCAGAAATCATCCATTTTGGACTTTATTTTTCAACTTGACAATCATAGATATGTACTTGATGTAGTGAATAACAGCATTACCGGTTGCAGCTTAATTAGTAATTATAGTATTTTAATCCTGTTATTTTACTATATGTAGCTATGTACTAGCCAACATTAAATAAATTGATTATTATTATTATTATTATTATTATTATTATAACTACGATGGATTGTGTGGAATTTGTTTACCTTCAGACAAATGCGTCGTTAGGTCCGTCTGCCTTCAATCGCCGCCTTCCAATAATCTCAGTAACTTAATAACAATAACAATAATACTGATAATAATAATAATTCTTTACGGCTCAGAGGTCTGGGGAGCATACGAATTTCTAAATGACGAATCTTGGGATAAATGCGAAATAGAAAAAATTCATACTCAATTCTTGAAGCGCATACTTGGTGTAAATAGGTCAACAACTAACATCCTTGCTCGAGGCGAATTCGGCCGACATCCACTCAGAACTGAAATCAACTCTAGAATCTGTGGTTTCCTAAAGCACATCGATACGCAACTTCAAGAAGACTCACTTGCATCTCTAGCACTCAGATATGAATCTTCAATAAATACCCGACACACAATGACTTCCTACATTTCCCAATTAGAAGACACCTTACTTCAAGACGAATATATAAAAAAGCCCTTTCTTTCACATTCAAAACACACTCTGAAACATGCACTGAAACAACACTACAGTGACATTTGGAAAAACAAACTGGAGCTCACCTCTAAAGCTAACACATTTAAGACTCATAAAACTAACCTAACATATGAAAACTACCTTACATTGATTCCGAACAGACATTTCCGAAGGACCCTCGCAAAAATACGTTTAAGTGACCACTGCCTATCAATAGAAACTGGTAGGCACACAAAACCCCCAACCGATCCTGATAAAAGACTTTGCAAATTCTGTCAAGATGAGGTCGAAAACGAAGTCCATTTTGTTCTCAAATGCAAATCTTTTGCCATTGAAAGAAATGCTTTTCTCTCAAAGATAAACGATCTCTACAGAAATTGGTCTAACATCCCATCATACGAACAAAAATATATCTTTTTAATGACAAATGAGGACCCAGAGTTCCTTTTACTATTCTCTAATTTCATTCATACAATATACACCACGCGCTTTGAGTCTGAAAACAGGACACTTAAAACCAATTTGAAAAGATATTAGTTTCCCTCTCTGTTTTTGGTACGCTTTATAGCTGTTTATTGTTTTGTTAGTTTGTTGTAGATATGTGTTAGTATGACCATGTATTTTTAAAATATTGTGTCATTGAATGAAAAAAAAAAAAAAAAA
>REGM01000090.1:945246-964673 GCA_004194415.1 Aurelia aurita | reverse complement strand
AAGACAAAGATTATGGTGGTAGATGAAAATAGAGAAACAAGAGAAGTTTTTAAGTTAGACGATGATGAGTTGGAGGAAGTAAACAGTTTTGTTTATTTAGGATCAACTATTAATTCCAAAGGAGACAGCACTGAAGAGATTAAACGAAGAATAGGGATGGCAAAGGGCACTACTATGAAAATGGAAAAAATCTGGAAGAGCAGAGCCGTGAGCACAAGACTAAAGTTAAGATTGATCGATACAATTGTGTTTCCTGTTATGAGTTATGGAAGTGAATCTTGGGCTTTGAAGAAAAATGATGAAAAAAAGATAGGTGCTTTTGAAATTTGGGCCTATAGAAGAATTTTGAGAATATCATGGCGTGAAAAGAAAACGAATGCATGGGTGCTAGAGAAATGTAAAAGACCACTCCAGCTGCGAATAAACATCATGAAAAGGAAGATGAGACTGTTTGGGCACATGATGAGAAAGGAAGACAGTTTGGAAAAATTGATTATTGAAGGAAAAGTTAACGGGAATAGGAAGCAAGGAAGGCCACAGACATCGTGGCTAAGTGACATAGAGAAATGGACTGGGCAGAGTAGAAATGTATTTAGAAGAACGGCGACCAACAGAGAACAGTGGAGAAGTCTGATGGCTAACACGGAGGCACGCGTGCGTGCAAACCGATGAAGAGAGAGAGTACGACAGACCTGAAATGATTTGATTCTGATAAAAATTCTGGTGCACAGACTTCTGGATTGTCAATCTTGTGAGAATGACCGATGCATTTGCATCTGTTGCATCGGTCTGGATCCGCCCCTGGAAAAAACATACGTCGTTTGAAAAGCTACCGTCCTTTGAATATCACAGCAATAATATTTGTTATCATTTTGTCGAATAGCCAACATGTTGAATTAATTTTAGGTGCTTTCTTGGCTGAAATTGGTCTCCCTCTTATAAAAATATGAGGGAAATTCCCCGACAATTCCTGCCTTACAGCAATGAAGGATTAAAACGTCTTCCCCACTAGCATACGAACATTATGCAGGGTATTCCAATCTTCCAAGAGAATAACACATGCTAATACATTGTAATTATCATTGTTGTTAGGACGGACAACTGAATAAAGTTTGATCATCGTGTTCACTCGTTTTTGCAGGTTTTTTAACCCTATCAAGCCTAGGGTATTTGATGCTCTAGGAAGACTAGGGCCCCTATTTCATTTCTGTTCTGTACAACATAGAGCCATGAAACTTCGCATGTTTATAGTAAATCATAAAATGAAACAAAAAATGTAATCTATTTTTAGATATTTCACGTGACCTGATCATGACGTCACAATGTTACATTTTCAAAATCATAAGGGCTCAGTACTAAACATTTTCAATCGCTGATTACCAGAAAACGAAAAGCAGTAAAGATATCAGCTCAATTTGTATGTATTCTGTGGTCAAATTGAATTTTCTTTGCAAAGAAAATTCATTAAATAATGATGACATCATCACACACAAATTCAAAGAATGTGCGCATGCGCATTGCATAAATACAGCGATTTACATGGTCAAGATTTCAAAATAAGTATTCAGTTCGATTGAACATTAAAAATAGGTTATATTCCTAGCTTTGCATCATTTTTCCAAGTTCCCTGTAGATGTTATTAGGGTTTATTCAAAATTTGCAGTTGCAGTTTGAAAATTAATCGTATTTACCCCCTGAAATGAATTTCATTTTTCTAAACAATATGTGTTTAGGTGTAAGAAAGATAAAAAGTTAATATTCGGAAAGTTACAGAGTGGTAAGTGCAGTTAGTACGGATATACAGCAGAGAAGCTGCTATGGGGGGCTGATTTAGCCCCCCCCCTTAGGCTTGAGAGGGTTAAAGGAGCTTTCTGCAGGAAATCTTCCATAGCATAGCCACGGGAAGGAGTGACCAATATTAAAGCCAGGTGAATTTGTATATCTAATTGACTATATTGTCTATAAAGCAAGACATATTCTTAGTTGTGCTTTGACATTCAGGGAGCAGTATTGTTTATCAAATGCCGTGCGTTTTTTTGTTTTTACTCTCCCTGTATGTTATAAATATTCACCTGCTGTTGGATGCCTTGGCAACAAACTCGTTGCAATTAGCATTTCGCCTCGATAGTGTTAAGAATTAAGATCGATCGATTCTTTTCTCGGAAACTTTTCAACATGCTTATCAAAACAAATTAATCCCCGAAAGAGATAACTAACATGATCTTCCGATAGCCTTGACCTCTCGATATCACAGTAGGTTTTCAGTACTTTCTAAGCAAGATGCTATTTTGCCAGTTATTTTCTTGTGATTTGCTGGCTTTTTCCAATTGTGCCTTTGGCTAGGTTTTCTTAATAATTTTCTAGAAAGGAACATTATCATGCACTATAGACAGGAAAGCTGACTTCACACTTAAAGTGCATTTCTTGGCTCTGCGCGACCGTAGTAATGCTTCCACCGGTCAAAAGTAAGGCTCGTGCATCATACAATAGTAGCCAATCTGCACAGCACCAAGGGAAAAGTTTTATATGTGAATTAACACAAATTTTATTCATTTTAGAGTTATTTGAATGTTTGATAAGGTCTTTAGCTTTGTAGAACTTTTAAATCATGAGCATAAATAGAGCACGCTGGACAGCTGAGTATCTATCTTTCTTAATTCGCGATACAAATACATACAATATCTCTTCCAGATTCTAAAGTAATTTCACTTTAAGTTTAAACATGACGATTACCTTTAAAGAGTTCAAAATTACTTTGAAATGCATTTCGATGCTTGGCAAATATTCTAATCATAACAGTCTAATAATTAAGAAAATATTAAATACCTTTTCTATCATATGTTTTCTACAACCACCACCAAAGCAACCAACTCTTAACTACGAACGAAGATCTGAATGCTCAACTATACTCAGAGGGAGTAGAGATTTCATCCTCAAAGGCAGCGAAGTTATTGTCCCTGTTATTACTCTCATTAGGATTGTAAATCTAAATTAATTCTTCGTAAGAGCAGTTCCGGTGGATGACAAATTCTGAGTCGATTGCATGTAATATCTAAATCGAATTCATCTAATTTCTACAAAGATGATCGTGAAGAAAACAAGATTTTAATTCATAGTGGTTTTTCTAAGTCATCTGATTATCACAAATTCAATAGATATGCCTTCTCCTTATGAGCTTAAGCCTGTTAGTTTTGAGTTCTCGTTTTATTTTCTGGTGGTGTTTTGACAAGTCCATTGACATAAGAATGACAAAGATTTATCAAGCTAACAGAACTATAGCGTCATTCAAGTTGCTCTGCGTAACGTTTCTGCAATGATTGATTAAACAGGCCCATTTCGTTGTTTATCATTGACATAGATTAAACAGGCATGCCACCATCAACGAGAGAACGCATCTACTTACAGTGTCCGAAATAAATGTTTTGGATTGACCCCCTTTTAGGGATTAGGGCAATAATAGCTTTATTTTGGTTAAATACCACCTCTAGCTCATCCTCCATCCCACGTGACTGTTCGCTTGCCTTTTTCAAATAATCTTTATTCACAGAAATTTTATTCAAGATCAAATAAATTTTATTCGAATTCTGGCTGTAGGCTACTAGTAAATTTTGGCATTTGAAACCTCGTAGACCATAGAATATTGGATTAAAAAGCAGACATTTTCTGTGATTTCCTTATGATTCAAGATGATTTTTTTAATGACTTGATAACTGAATTTCGTTTCGCACATTTCGAAATCAAGGATTTCTCATAAATTCTAATCTAATTTACATGTTTATTGCTGAAGAACAAGACAATAGCAAAAAATCATTTTCACTATCTACCATAAAAATATTCATTTTAATCCATCGATGAAGTACGAATTTTCAGGCATGTCAATATTTTTGGCGTACCTATGAAAACTTTCCTTAAAATTTGTGTCGTTCTCCTTGCTAGGATCAACTGACTTAAGTTGCATCCTTCTGTGTAATAATTTATACCTCATTATGAAAAATTTTCTTAACAGTATTTCCTATGAGCTCTGCATGACGATACAAATGAGGGAATCAATCTTTCATACTGTTCCATAGAAGATGAAAGAATTTGCTTTTAAATCTCATGTTAATGTTTTAGAAATACATTAGAGATGCCTAACTAAAACTGAGCTCTGCTAGTACTGAACGACACAAAAAGCGATATCTCCATCCAACTACGGAGGGCGCTTCTTCCCCCAGAAGAGAGCAGACCAAAGACGTTCCTTAACATCATGGGCAATAAAAATACTCAAGATTAGAATTCTATTCTCGCCGGATGTAAATCTCTGAAATTGAAAAGGAGCTACTCCCTTGGGATTTTTCTAACCAATCTATATTCCCAAAGGGAATTTATAGCATATAAAAATATAGCCATTCTTCTTCAGCAACTCGCTCGATACTTAGCAAGAGCTGCGTTCAAAAATACCGTCGCTGCCAAGCTAGTTGATTTGGAAAATCTGGAAAATCTAGGCCATAGCCCAAATGAGAGAAGCTCATCAAGTTCGAGTAGCACGGTTATACACAATGCCTTGGCAAATGGCGATGCAGCGCAGGACGAAGCAATTCCTCAAAAGAACATGGCCCAGTGAACGTGCCCAAGCAAAACGTTACACAGCCAGTTGTCGAAGCAACACCAGTGCAGCCCATGAGTAATATTATCCTTTCTAAAAAATTTAACTTCAGGTGTTAGTTGGCCTCNTTCTTCTTCAGCAACTCGCTCGATACTTAGCAAGAGCTGCGTTCAAAAATACCGTCGCTGCCAAGCTAGTTGATTTGGAAAATCTGGAAAATCTAGGCCATAGCCCAAATGAGAGAAGCTCATCAAGTTCGAGTAGCACGGTTATACACAATGCCTTGGCAAATGGCGATGCAGCGCAGGACGAAGCAATTCCTCAAAAGAACATGGCCCAGTGAACGTGCCCAAGCAAAACGTTACACAGCCAGTTGTCGAAGCAACACCAGTGCAGCCCATGAGTAATATTATCCTTTCTAAAAAATTTAACTTCAGGTGTTAGTTGGCCTCGTATTATTGAAGTACATTATGTTATCGTTTTACCTGCTAAGGCTAACTTTTTGTGACAAACACGTTTATTCTACGCATATTGTGGCCTAATAAAAACTTGCACGTGGCTTTCACGTTTTGATATGCTGCGAACCCTTAAGAATTGTTATATCTAGTAGCATTGCAGGAGACCTGTTACTTTTGAAATATCATAACAAATGTGGCGCTGCAAAAGACCTGTTAAAAATAAATATTTTGTGGCATTGCAGAAGACCTATCCTGTTAAATTTTGAAATATCATCACAAATGTGGCACTGCAAAAGACCTGTTAAATTTCAAAATATTTTGTGGAATTGCAGAAGACCTATCCTTGTGTGAATCATGAATTGTTAATGTGGCACTGCAACAAACCATTTTAATTTGTGCCATGCTTTTTAAAAAATTGCAAAATTGCTATTTAGCATATTGTTCTTGATTACAATTATATTTCACATGCCTTTTATTTCATCCCTTCAACTTCCACTATGCAGCGAAATTTTACCCCATATTTATGTTTCCTATTCTGTTTGCAAGGTCACAACACATGATTTCTGATTGTCCCTAATAGCATGCTCGATTTTAAGATTCCAACCTCAGATTCATGTTTTCACGTATTTCGCGAATTTGTGTATTTCGGCTAACCCATCTAGGATAATAAAATGATTTTGCGAGTCATTTTACTTTTAGGTTCCCCCTCTTTTAACGTTTAGTATCGATCATATATAATTAAGGAATCCTCCCCCTGTTTTTGCTTGCAGAGCCCCTATATTTACGCGAATTCTAGACCATGCTTAGGTTTCCCGTCGTAAGTCGTTAGCAATAGGATTATATCATACAGATAACCACGAATTTTTGCGGATCGTACCATCGCAGAAAACTCCCTCTTCCTTTTACCAGTAGGTTCCCCTATGTTTCACAGCTTCAAACATACATTTCATGATCAGGAGCGCAAATGAAGGGGGTGGGGGGGGGGGGGGGGGGGGTGACACCGCCCCAATAATTTCACCACCCGGTCCCAGTCGCTATTTGAAAGGGATAAAGTCGGTCCCGATCCGGCTCTGAACTCCAACTGTTTCTGTTTTTCAATATTTCTAAACAGAGTTGTACCACCGCGCTTTATCACATCCAAAGTCGGTCCTGATTGCCGATTCTGCTCCAAACTTACCGCGCTGTATCACAGTAGGCCATAGTGGTCCTGTTTCCGTGGAGGAACCAATTAACGAACAATGTCTGGGGACAGTGTCGGTCCCAATCAATCCGGCTGCCTTACATAACAGTGGTCCCCATAGGCATTTTCCCCCCAGTTCTGTCAAAAGATCGTCCTCGAGATTCGTTCAAAAACGAAAGTGGCTGGGTATAGGTAAGGTAGGGTAAGAATTTTCCAAGAAATACTGCAAAGTGACTAGGAGAGTCATTCTAAGCCAAAGTAAGGTTGGCATTTAAAAAAATTGTTCCAGACGTACAGAATTTTCAAGGCTTCCATTTCGGGGTCAAGCAAACATTGGATTGTGAGAAGCGTTCTAAAACAATGTATAAGGTNAAGGTAACAGAGAATGCGCAATAGTTGATAAAATGCACAAGGAGTGCATGACGAGAAAAACAGTAAGAGAGTAGCGAAAATTATTTTACCGAGGTAAAGAAACCAAACACAACTGGGATAGTCAAAGGAGAAAAGAAAGGTCAGGGAAGTGGGATAAAGGACTACTTACAGAATAAATGAAATATATCTGTACTGAGTAAGAGCAGCAAATTATTGTGCACACGAAATGAAGCAATTTCAAGTACAAAAAATAAGATATGAAATACCAAGAAAGTACAAATTAACTGAGAGAATAGAATTGGACAGCGTTGTCATGAAGGGTTTGTATTAATTAGTTTCGAAAATGGAGACAGCACAGCAGGGAGATGCGTGTAAACAGGAGAAATGTTGGAGATATTGCAATGGATCTTTACTTATAATATGCTACTTAGATGGAAACTGTATTTTCCTGCAGGTCCATTTCTGAATTGCCCCTTTTCGACTGTTGATTTGCAAAGTGGGTTGGAGATACTTATGACTGAGGTGTACAAAACGAAAAATGACCTGGACCCTTCATTTATGCAGGAAATCTTCTATGAGAATGTAAGTCGTTACAATTTGCGTAACAACAATGAATTTATTCAACCCCGGGTGAGATCTGTAAACAGTGAAACAGAAAGCATCCGATTTAATGGTCCGCAACTGTGGCAAATTTTACCACCAACAATACGTAATTCGGAATGAATCAGTCAATTTAAAGTGAAAATAAAAGATTGGTAAGGAGAAAATTGCCCCTGCAAGCTATGTCGTGTTTTTATTATAATAATAATAATAATAATAATAACAATAATAATGATAATAATAATAATAATATGGCGTTTTCTTTGTCCTATTTATAGATTACCTCCTCTTAGCTCCGTCCACTAACTTTAACATGTGATAGATAAATGGAATTAAAAAAGAGCACAGAAGCAGAGAAATTACAGTATTGAGAGAATTCATATTGAGAAAAGCCAGACTGAGAATAGAGAGAAAGTGGAGGAATAGTAAAGATAATAGAAAATGGCAGACTTTTACAATATCTTGAATTCAATAGAATTTTTATATGGCCCAAAAGATGTCTATAAGTGCTTCCTTCCTTTAAGGAGCGACGATTAAGAACAAGGAGAGCAAGGGGAAGCCACTACAGCCATGAAGTTGTAGAAGTGAAGAAGCGAAGAAAATAGCAGTAAAGAACAAGGAAGTAAACAGAGAAAGACCTCGGAAAAGAGCTAAACTGCAATTTCCTTTTTTCAGAAGCGATACTGTGGTCCATATGCAAATTAAATTGACTTCATGTGCCAAAATGCTTCCTAAAATTGACTGCATCAATCATGAAAGATCCTCGTGCCCTTTTTAACGGAGTACCCATCGGAATACACGTCACGAAGAAGGAACCATGGAAACACAGATATTCGAGGTTATAAATGAGGTAGTTGTAGAACAGAGGGCGTGGCGGGAATAGCTATATCAATGAACGGATGAGAATAGAGATAGGGGAGCGAAGAAACAAGGCAGTTTGAGGACACAGGGTGCAAATGGTAAAATTAATCGAATGATGAACAGCAATACAAAGAGATCTCGGTGTAGGCAGGAGAGAAAGAGTTGACTGGACTTTAGCCTAAGGCTGGTAATGAGTAGCTACAATAAAGAGAGATTAAAAGATACTGCACAACGAGAGCTCGAAAGAGAGAATATAAGTAACTTAGCGAATAATCACAACTATGGTTTAGATATCTGAAATTGAGTGAAGATAGCTTATGCGACATGAAGGGTAGGACGAGAAGAAGTAGTACAAGAGTAGCGATAATTCAGTTTCTGAGGTAAAGAAAAGAAACAAAGCTAATTACAAGGGTCAGGTTTTAGAGTATAGCCAAAGGAGAAAAGAGAGGTTGAAGAACGCGGAACAACGGAATACTTGCAGAATAGAATACATGGCACATTGTGCACAAGAAATGAAGCAATTTGAAGGACAACTAGCATATGAAATATAAAGAAAGTAAAACTAAAATGAGAGACGAGAACTGGAAAAAGCTGGCAAAAAGGATTTGTACTGAGTTTTGAAAATGTAGAAAGCACAGCAAACAGGAAAAATGTTGGAGAGACTGCAATGCTTCGTCTCTTAGAATATGCCACTAAGATCTAAACCGTATTTTCTCGCCGAGCTGTTGCTAAATTGCCCATTTTCAACGATTAATAATTTCAACGGTATCTATCCCTTTTAAAAATCCACTCAATATTTTGCTTTCCAACATTTGTCATCACAGCTCTACATTCTGATAGAAACATTATGAAAGGTATTCTTAGGAGAATCACTAAAAAACTTTACTGAGCAATAAATGCATACATCAATTAAATACATTACTTGTATTTGCTATTTTTATCCAATAATTAAATCCATGGGATTAAATTCAACATGTGCAAACACCTGAGACCTTATTATATCAATATTTGTATCAAGCAGATTTGAAAAATATAATCTCTTTGAATTTGCTTAAGCGCCGGTCGCGTGGTTTAAGCATACCAACTCATCTAAGGCAGTGTGGCTTAGTAATAATTTACGATCTTAAATTTCTTGGTTGATTTATTCGTGTCCGAAATGTGGATTTTGATTAAGTAAATCTATAAATGCATCTAATTGCCGCATTGGCTTGTGTCCAACAAATACATTTCTGATTATACAAGTTTCATCTAAAGAAGCTGTACAGCTGATTTGGTCCTGTTTTAATAAAAAGGAAAACTAAAAGTTAAATTAAAATTACTGATAAGAGCTATGCTAAAGTGAACATAATTGTAGGAAAAGATTGAGTAAAATAGCCAAAATTAAAGCTTGATAATTGTAAATAGAAATATAAAGTCTTACTTCATCTAAAGTTCAATAGAATAGTCAATATATAGGTAGAAGTCAATTCAAGTTTAGTGCTCAATAAATACAAGAATTATCTTATGACTTGATTGCCAATGTCCCCGACTGAAAGTTGATCTGATCTAATGTGTCATTATATTTATAGTTATGTATACACTTCTTAACCCTAATTTAACCGGGCTTTTTTTGAACTAATATAGCCGGGGTGGGGGTGCTTTCCACCCCCCCTCTATAAGTCGCCTTAGACAAATGGGAACTCATTCAAACCTGGCAAGGGCGTAGTACTAACCATTCTTTGCAGATTGACAGATTTGGGTGTGGCCATCTCATTAGATGACGTCACTATGACGTCATAATGTTGAAAAATATCAAAATTTATGTTTATCCAGCTAATTCGTTATAAAGACAGGAAAAATATCATATAATTCGCTATTTTTCATCTTATTTGCCGTATTATTCATTCTTAATTCAAAAATAATACCTAAAAGTGTTTTTAGACTTTTATTTTTGAAGAAAATGACAAATATTGATGACGTCACAACAACGAAGTGGGTTTTATTGCCAAAAATGGATACAAAACTTGCTAAAAATACTTTAAATGTATTGCAAAACGCAAATCTATGCATTTTCTACAACTTCCGCTTGAAAAAGTTTCAAATTTTGCAAAATTTACCCAAAATGGCGGCACATGTTACGTCATCATTTAAAAATACTGATGTCAGCAAATTCCATTGTTCTTGATAACAAATGAAAGGTCTTTGTTTGTCTAGTGCGATATGTTTTCGAACATTTTCGAACCTTAGTTGTGCTGAAAATAAAAAGTACGGAAGCAAAATGGTCAGATATGTCGGTAAATAGGTTACCTGAGATGATCTGCTTGCATTCTTGATGAAAATATGATTTGAAAAAATCAGGGTCTGAGTATCTTATAACATGGTTTCTTAAAGGTGGGACTTTACTTGGGTGGTATTTGAGTAATGTCTAGATATAGTGGCACGGCTTCATAAAACTTCGTTGTGAAATGTTCACGAAGGCACAGCATGTAAATATCAAGAATTTGATGAAACAAGCGAAAATTATATTCATGAAGACAAAACTGTTAACTGGAATGTTTGAGCTCCTTGAAAAATTGTTTCTCTTATCCATTCTTCTCGATCATTCATCTTCCACTTTCCATTGAACACTCCTTTCATCATTCAATTCTATCAATCTGTCTCACAGTTTCATCCATTCATTTCACCCTATCATTACATTCAACAATTTCATATCGTCAGTCCATCCTGTCACACCTCTCTGCCGCAAGTCCTACGTTTTTGATATCTCGACTATAGTCAGAGCTCAGATTCTGTTACACAAATTTAACAGTCTTGTCTTCATTTTCAATTTGATGAAAAATATTTATCCTGGAGTAAGATTGTTTGTTCAAATTTTCAAAACATAGAACGCACGTCTCACTATTCATTAGGAAACATATCGTTGATTGTAACTCCGACATTTTTTCCATTTTCATTTGATTTTCGTGTGCCTCTGCTTAGCTTGAGCTGCTTTCAATTTCTGTGTCATCAACTCCAGATAGTCTGTCAGCTTCTTGAAAACAGCAACATAAATTCATATCCATAGCATCATCACAAGTGCAAAACCTGACAAGAAAGTTGATGAAAATAGGGTTCTCAAAAATACCCTTGTTACCTTACAAGGTTCTTTTAATCCAAAAGACTAAATCACTACCAACATTTGAATTAGAGGTATTAGATGTACATAAAAGAATAGGCCTAGACGATGTCCTTACTAAAAAAGTCAGAGATTCCTTTTCAGAATTCCTACTCAATTTTACATCAATATTAGAAAGTTTGTTAGCTTTTCTAGCCCAAGCATCATAAATGTTGGCCTACCTAACAGTTTCTTACAAACAGTTTCTTAACAAAACATTGCGTTTACATAGGGAATGCATAACTGCATTCTCATCAATGCAAACGTAAAGAAGCTTGGTTCGAGAATATTATTTCATAGGCTAGACGTTCAAGAAGAAGTATTTATTTGAGGTCATACCAATAAAAGTCGGTCAACCATTAGCTAGCGAATGTTTAAAAGAGTGGGCCTAAAATACCCATGTTTTTAGCAGGTAGAATCTGAAAGTATCAGTAAATTCACGAGAAAAGAGTTCAAGTTAATAGCTGCCATGGGTTCACATGGGTTTTGTGTTGTTGTTTGCTCAACTCAATGAACGAAGCATTTTGCAAATCCTTTAGGTTGAATACTTAGGCAGCTTTCTTGGGACCTTCTCCGTACTTCTGATAAAGTTAATCAAATACTAGGATTCACATAAACTAAATTGTCATACTCCTTTATCATATTTTGCTAAATTGGTTGAAAGAATTAGATTAAAGCTCACCTTTTTCACAAAATTGTGGTTGTTTCTTTCCTTCAAACCTTCTCCGCGACGAAACTGCAAAATCCAACCGTTAAAAAAAAGACGCGAGTAGATTCCATTTTTGAACGCTTTGCATAAGCCACGTGATATTTGCAGTCATGTGGGTACTTTGGAGTACCTTTTTGACCTGAAATACCCTAGGGTTTTGTAGAGTACCCTTATAATACCCCATAGGGTACTCCAGATTACCCAAGGGTACTCCAGATTACCCAAGTGTACCCTCTGGTATTCAAGTACCCCAGGGTACCTTAGGGTACTTCTCAAAACCACCTTATTTCTGTGAGTGTAATGTGGAGGGTTATCTTCAGTATGGCGGAGGGATACCATCAATATGGCGGAGGGATATCATCAGTATGGCGGGAGTCTGCTAAATTACGTGCCAAACGTGCCAAACGTGCCAACGTACCTAAGTGCCAAATTTTCTTACGTGCCAACGTGCCATAGCATGTTACGTGCCACCGTGCCAACGTGCCAAATTTTCTTACGTGCCTACGTGCCATGGCATGTTACGTGTCAATGTGCCAACGTGCCTACGTGCCACATTTTCTTACGTGCCTACGTGCCATGGCATGTTAAGTGCCACCGTGCCAACGTGCCATGGCATGTTCAGTGCCACCGCGCCAACGTGCCAAATTTTCTTACGTGCCAACGTGCCATCGCATGTTACGTGTCAATGTGTCAATGTGCCTACTTACCTACGTACCTACGTGCCAAGCTTTTTCGTGGCATTTTTTCTTTCTGGGAACAACTTTTGCTTTGAGCATAATCTGGGGCTTATCCGGTAAAACAAATCGCTGGTAAACCCTTCCAAATTTTCTCTTTATAAATTGACATTCAATGTTTCTTTAAACGTGTTAAGTATGCACAGTCAAAGCTGAGATGTTTCTACTGTCATTATAAATCTTCTTTTGCTTTGATAATGTGATGCAAGGAGAATTAGTTTTGTTGGTCTCAGAAATGCCCCCATTTCAATTTTTGGTATGTTTATTGTATTGTATTGTTAGGGTATTGTTCTTCGTGTTGTTCAAGTTATGGTATTGACTAAGGACCCCTACTCATTGGTAATAAGACTGCCCAACCAGGGCTTTTTCATTGTACAGACATTGATAGTATTAATGGATTAAATTTCAACGTTATTTCCCAGAATTTCAATAACTTTTATGATTACGCACCAGTCAAATTGGCCAACAGATACGACCCACCCCTAGAGGACATTTGATAATTGTTCAGTTATTGAAGGTTAAGAGGCGTCTTCCAGGGGCCAGCATAGCCGTGTAAATGTCTGGGCTATGCCTGGGGGAGTCCCGTCCATTGGTAAACTTGACAAGTACTAATTTGAACAAGTTCACCTAAAAGAGCCATGAACAAGTTCGACTCTGTCAAACTGTCCCCTAGCGATAAAATCGCTCTTTCCCATCGGTTGCTCGTCAAATATTGATGAATTAATACCCTTTTGTTGAGTTCCATTGCTGGGCATTATTTTGGTAAGGGACGAGTCATTAATACTTGCCGGGGAGGGGGTGGAAGACATCTGGGAGGGGGACCAAAATTTCAGCAACTCAAAGAGAGGGAGGACGAACAATAAAGTACATCTCTAGGAGGGGGTATGAAAATAATTTGAGGTAAATCCTGATAATTTCTAAAATCTAATTCTTCAGGAATTAAAACATAGTTGTTCAGTTTCTAAATAAAACGCCCTGTTCATTTCTACACTAGTTCTTCTTGAAGAAGTTCTAAAATGCAACTGCTTTGCTTGGCTCCATCCACTCAATGTTCTTTTCTTATCACAGTTGAAACAGCATTGTTTGCTCTTATTTCTTCCTGTTGGGTTGTTAAATACTTTATGGCATTTCAAGCCCACAATTTGGCATCTTCTCCTCTGAATGCTCCATCCTTAACAAGGGACATTATTGGCTTCAAATGAAATCTTGGCTTCAAGGTTGCTATTTCAAATCCTTCCAAATTCTCAAGACAGTATAGTGACACATGTACCATAAGTACAGGTATATATTCAGGTATATACACAAGTTTATATATTTATATATATTGGGAGGGGGGTTGAAAATATTCTCTGCAATGTTAGAGGGGGGACGAACATTTTCGCGTCAATCAGAGAGGGGGGAAGAAAATTCCATCAAATATTTGCAAATGTCTTCCACCCCCTCCCCGGCAAGTATTAATGACCCGTCCCTAACTAAACATGCTATTTTCTGGGATAATCCATGAGCTACAGAAAACAATAATATGAGCGGAAACTGATTTATCAGAATGACTAATCTTACTAAGAGTCGAATCTGCCTAATTAATCATTTCCAACTTTATATAGATATACAGTAAGGACCCGCAAAGTAGAAAACATTTTTTTGAAAACTACCTGTTTAGCTGAGGGTACCATTTCATATAGTTTCTTATATGAGGGTAGCGTTTCTAAAAAAAATCAGCCTGAGGCTTCTTATGAAAAATGGTTTCTATTTTGCAGGTTCTTACTGCACGTCAAATAATTGTAACAACACGACGCGACATTCATACGAAGTTGGCTGAAGTGGCTAAAGTCGATATCATTTGGCAAAGTAACGTACAATTTTGACTTTAGGTTCTGAAAACAGAACTTTCTTCTGGTGATTTGATTAGTACCATTGTCTTATACGGCTATTTTAATCAGTGGCCTTGGCCTATTTCCTTTTATCAATGTCGTTGTTAGATTTTCTTTTATAATTATTTTCTGGTAGGAGTGGAATCTTTAAAGGAAGGCATTTAATGGTAGCGTATTAAATATTTTTCTGGACTGAATGGCTTGAAAGGAATATTATATAATTTACCATAATTCCCGAAGGCAGCTTTTTGATATCAAAATCATTATCAGAATCCGAATTCTCGAATTACGTTAAATTACATAAAGTTCCTTTCAACCAATTTACACCCTTACACCTTAAGGTTCGATGACTATCTTAGATTCGTTGAGATCATTAACACGACAGTGTTGGTATGTTCAAGTTTGGAAATGTTTTTTTGGAAGATGTTATATTGAAATACAGCATATTTTCAAGTCTGTATATCTTGTGCTGATCTGATGCTCTGCTGCTGCTGCGACGCGCGAGGAATGGTTTCGTGAGAAGAATTGGCATGTAGAAAAATTAGAAAAATGAATTGATATTCAATGTTTCTTGTTTCTTTCAGATTTTGCTCAATTTAGACCCATATTACCCCCACCCCACCCTACCGGTAGGGTGGGGGTAATGTGGGTCTACGGGGTAAAGTGGGTCTATTAAGCTTTTTTGCTAAAAATATCCTTCCTCGTCAAATCGAAGAAAAGTTGGCAATTTTTAAAGTAATGTCTACATAATAAGAAGCCTTTTTATATAAAACATTCGTCTTAGATGTATCTCCATTCGTTTTATAAAGTAGTTTTAGTGAAAGGCCTACTGTGGAAGAATTTCAAAGCCGAGGAGAACTTTCCCCTGCCACTATTATTTTGCTTTCCTGGATTTTTGCGCTTGGCTTTTCGTTAGGGACACACTCTGTTTTTTAAGGCTCTCTCTTCTGTAAATCCTTTCTTGGATGTTATATTTGTTGTTTTGTTATAACTCACGTTTTGTATAGCTCCCGTGAGACGGACGCCGCCTCCAACTTTAGCGAGAAAGCACTCACTTTCCTGTTAGCTTTTTTGCAGAGGGCTTTTACATGATCATCAAATTTAAGCTTGGAGTCAATAGTGACTCCTAGCAATTTAACTATAAATTTAGCACTGCTAAATTGCCGAGCACTGTTGACGACAATCCACTCGATGTGCGAAAATCAATCAAGTCTGTTATCGCCTGCAGGTATCCAAACTGCGTTGAGCTGCGTTCTTTCCCAGTATGTTCGATAAAGTTGCAAATGTGTTGAGCAGAACCAATACAGCAGTCTATGTGCTGTTCAGTAAGCTCCTCTGCGTCATCCTCACTGCAATGTTTCAGAAACTTCATCACTCGTATCCCATTCTGTGCCGCCTGAGATTCTAACATTGCCCCTCCACAAACAGCACAAAGCCATTCAATGTACTTCTTTCCAATTCCACTCGAGATAGAGTAATAAGGCCTCTTAGTTGTGTCTGCACGCATTTTCAACCCATCCCCATATTTTGAAACTCCAGAGCAGCTTTGTTGTTGCTTGATGCCCTTTTCGATCAACTTCTCGCTTGGCTTCTCATCAAAGTAATAATACCACCTATGCTTATAGTGTCCACATGTTTTCTGCAGCCCCTCTTGCTGAAAAATGTTCGATTTTCACAACATTTTACCGGGCAAGTGTACGTTTTGTCTTTCGCCTCGCGCCATTCACCTTTGACCAGTCCATATCTTTCAGTTGAGTTGTTTACAAGCAGAGCTCATTTTATCCAAAAACGCAATAAATTCCTTCGCAAAAGCGCCCCCATTAAGAACAACATTTACGCCCCGTAAATGTGTATTAACGCACAGACTCATTTAGAGTTTCTACAATTCCCCCAGTTACTCCCTAGTTCCCAGTCCCTGGCCTACGCTGCAGTTCGAAAGCATGGTTCCTGATGGAGAGTTCATTCCAGTTTAAATCATGAAGATTTGTTAGTTTTAGAGGAGTTATATCGAAAACTATGGCTACAGATAGTTGCGATGTTTACTGTAGAAGAAGAAGTAGAGTGGTTGGTCGAAATAAGAGCCTTTGTATCTGGCAACAGCGGGAAAAGAATTTCTTTGACTTTCGTTGCAGAAATCATGGCCAACAGCAGCAGCACGCTACGCTACGGATTTTGAACAGACAAAGAAAGGGGACATCACAGGTCTCCCATCGATTATTTCCTCCAGTAAACCCTTTGCAACTGTCAGAGCTGCCTATGTGGTGCATTTTCCTACACCTGCAGTCGATGTAGCTGAAACAAACCAAATTCAAGGCTTCCTTTGCAAGCAACCACAAAACCGAAATCAAATTGTCAATGAACCGCCACATAACCAAACCATCAATGACTAACATTCCTGTGCGGGAGGGCGATGACATGCAGAATGACAAAGCAACTCAAAATACGCTGTCTTGCACCTGAAAATAAACCTTGTGTCGCAGAAAACTACAGTCAAATAAAAGTGAAAACAAGGCACAGAAAACTGAACCAAACCATAAAAGCATGGANATGGCTACAGATAGTTGCGATGTTTACTGTAGAAGAAGAAGTAGAGTGGTTGGTCGAAATAAGAGCCTTTGTATCTGGCAACAGCGGGAAAAGAATTTCTTTGACTTTCGTTGCAGAAATCATGGCCAACAGCAGCAGCACGCTACGCTACGGATTTTGAACAGACAAAGAAAGGGGACATCACAGGTCTCCCATCGATTATTTCCTCCAGTAAACCCTTTGCAACTGTCAGAGCTGCCTATGTGGTGCATTTTCCTACACCTGCAGTCGATGTAGCTGAAACAAACCAAATTCAAGGCTTCCTTTGCAAGCAACCACAAAACCGAAATCAAATTGTCAATGAACCGCCACATAACCAAACCATCAATGACTAACATTCCTGTGCGGGAGGGCGATGACATGCAGAATGACAAAGCAACTCAAAATACGCTGTCTTGCACCTGAAAATAAACCTTGTGTCGCAGAAAACTACAGTCAAATAAAAGTGAAAACAAGGCACAGAAAACTGAACCAAACCATAAAAGCATGGAAGTGTATATCACGTAGGACTATTGGCTTTGAACATCCGCTGTGAATTCCTGAAAAGCATTTTCTGTGCAGCCTAACTAATCTTGCTTATTTAACCAAGAAGACATTGCTTTTTTCTATGAAGAGAATGAGGTTCAAACAACTATTTCATTTAGCAACTATTTCATTTCAGATTCCTATTTCATTTAACAACAGATTGTAACAAAGAGTACAAAAGAAGCACTCAAAAATAATTAGCAACATGAAGAGCCTTTGCGTCACAACCCTGTACTCCTGTTCTGAATTGCCTATAAACCAAGAAGCGCTCAATTTGTCACATAGGCATCTGAACTCAATCAGTTAAAAGGTTTGGAATGTGGGATGAAACTCTAATGGAAATATTTTGTCAACCACTTTGCTTTAAAAGCTAATATGCAGCACTCCCATTGTGTGTTATTGTTTTACTGTATCAAATTGATACCAAGAACATGTGATCAGAAATTAAGTGCAAATAAATTTGAAAAAATACAAAAAGGAAAATATACTCAGTACTAACATTAGAAGTAGAAGACAGCAAATCATATCAGAAAATGGAAAGACGGTTCTGAGCAATGCACCTGCAACTTGATTGTATAAAAGTGCAAGCTTCATCATCATCTGTCACTTTTACAACAAGAAAGGATAATTCAAATGGCCATTTATCACTTTACTAGTTTGATCAAGGTATTGAAAGAAGACACAAAAACACACTTTCATAATAGAACACTCAGGGACAATATGTCAAAATTTGAGGTTAACAGTGGATTTCAAATATACCTGGTACCGCCAAGTGACTGGAAACTTCTGCAGAAATGGTATAATGGATATATTGCACACCAACAATGGCATCCAATATGGTACACAGTGTTATTCAAATGGTTACATATTCACTGGGCCAAAATCAAACTTAAATGCTTGTCTTGAACACAAGAAAAGCAACCCGAGTATTAAAAACTAGGTATACTTCTAGCTTAAAAGAAAAGTGTGTACCCTACCACTTGAGCAAATTCAAACAACGCGAACACAAAACACAAAGCAAAAATTTAATTTCAGGACAAATTGAGCTTAAAAAACCCAAAATTTAGGTGAGAGGCGTTACTGTCAGATCTTCTCTTCCAATGAGAACACCATGCAAAATGGGCTGGATGACCACCAATAAGGAAGTTTTTAAACTTTTCAATATGTGGTAGTAGGTTTGCAGATTACGGTCCAATAGTGGACCCATTTTACAAGGCTACACTTTCAACAAATCAAAGTTTGTGCCCAATTTGCAAAATCTATAATCATTTGGTAAACTGTTAAAACTCATACTGTCCAGCCTTTGTTCATTTTGTAATCAAATTGTTCTACTAAAATAGGGAAAATACACACCAGGTTTCAAAAGGGAAGCACACCCCAGGTTTTAAGGGGAAATATACCCCAGGTTGCGTGAGGGAAAGAGCACCCTCCTTTATGTTTACGCTTAAAGGCGAAATAAACCCCAGATTGTGTGAGGGGAAATATTACCCCAGGTCATATAAGGGGAAAATTCATCCCAGGTCATACAAGGGGAAATATTACCCCAGGTTACATAAGGGGAAAGATTACCCCAGGTCATATAAGGGGAAAGATTACCTCAGGTCATATAAGGGGAAAATTCACCCCAGGTCATACAAGGGTAAAATGTACCCCAGGTCATACAAGGGGAAAGATTACCCCAGGTCATACAAGGGGAAAGATTACCCCAGGTTACATAAGGGGAAAGGTTACATAAGGGGAAAGATTACCCAAGGTCATATAAGGGGAAAGATTACCCCAGGTCATATAAGGGGAAAGATTACCCCAGGTCATA
>REGM01000090.1:901778-931350 GCA_004194415.1 Aurelia aurita | reverse complement strand
ACCACGATTATTCTTACGAAGAATAGCTGGGCAGATCAGAAAAATGCACAATGCATGTAAATAGGAAAAGAAACCACTGTATTGAGATCTTCAAAACTGTTAACCAGCTAAATCCTGAATTCATGCAAAACATTTTCAAAACAAGAACCTCCAATCGACCTTCACGTCGTCCTAATGATTTGCAGCAATATAGGCCCAACCAAACAACGTTCGGTTCAAATAGTCTCAGGTCTCTTGGACCGCAGATCTGGAATCGTTTGCCAGATGACATAAAATCAGCAGAAAATCTAGTCCAATTCAAAAGTCTAATTAAGAGTTGGGATGGGGCCACCTGCAGATGCAATGTATGCCTTCGTAATTAATTCTTTATATAATGTATTTAACATTTTCTATAAACATTCTGTTAATTCGTATTTTTTTCCTGTAAATAATCGAATTAGACTAGTTGCATTTGTAGCTAAAAGTAATTTCGATTTAAAATAAAAGGCACACACACACAATGCCCTTAGCGAACAATGGGTACCTTCTTTGGAAAGTATTCTCGTTGTTTACTTTCTGTGTTTGTGAACGTAATGTATTTGTCATTTTAAATTTTATTTCCAAAGTAGCAGCTCAGTTTCCTAAGTGCCCGCAGAACCGCAAACTTCAGATCCTTTCCCTGGGGAGTTGGTCACTTGAATGCCTATAGGTAGTTTAACTGATTGGCGAGCAGCAATTGGAAAGTACGATGCAGTACTGTTTCGGAAAAAAAACTTCGAGATTGAACCCTTTTTCAATCATATTTTTCGGACATTGCGGTTGTTGTGTTTTTGCGCTGCCTTTGTAACCATATCTATCATTGCTGTTCCATTGTACCATGTTGTTTATTGCTCTTGCAGGCTATTTTGTGAAAAGGGGGATTTTTTCCGAATTTACGTAAAAGTTTACTTCTATGTCAAGGTATCTCTCTATTTACCTTTCCACATATGTCTCAATCCGGGATTCTTTTTGCATTGGTTTAAGGGACACTCCTCGGTCATATTCAATTATGCTTTTGGTTTCTTGGTGTGTCAGCTGTTTGACATCCTGTATTTGCAATGGATGTACCTATGTTTATTAACAAGTAACGATATCGAGTCAAACCCAGGCCCTTCTCTTAGTAACTGTTTCAAATTTTACACGTGGAACCTAAACAGTATAGCTGCCTATGATTTTTCTAGAGTTTCTCTCATTGATGCCTATAATACAATCAACAAATACGATGTCATTGCATTGGCAGAGACTCATTTAGATAGTACGATTGATCTGCCAGAGAACTACTTTCAAGCATCAAAGCTTCATATTGAAGGGTACTCTTTTATTAGGAAAGACCATCCTGCTAATATAAAGAGGGGAGGTGTAGGTCTTTTTTATAAAGACTCCCTTGCTATTATTGAACGTTGCGACTTATAATTAATCTCAGAGTGTTTGGTTTGTGAGCTGAAGATTGATCGCAAGAAATTGTTCTTCCTTGTAATGTATCGTAGTCTGAGTCAAGATTATGATGAATTACAAATTTTGTTAGAAAATTTTGAAACTATGGTCAGGAAGATCCAGGATGAAGATCCCTATTGTATCATGATTAGCGGTGACTTTAACTGCAGATCAACACTGTGGTGGCCTTATGACTTAAATAATGATTAAGGAAAATTATTTGAACCTGTCGTATCTGGCATTGGCTTGCATCAATTAATCTCTGAGCCCACTCATGAAATTGGAAGTAGTAGGTCATGCATTGACCTAATTTTGACCGACCAACCAAATTTATTTACTGAAACTGGAGTTCATCCATCCCTTGATCCCTTGTGCCATTATCACATAGTATATGGTCAACTTAACGTTAGATGTCCACCGATTCGCTGATGGTATTGCTAACCAGTTTTTGAAGATAGGCCTACCCGTTATCGCTGAATCACTTGGTGACATTTTTAATCTTTCGATCGCAACTGGTGTATTCCCGGATAGTTGGAAAATTGCAAGAGTAGCCCCTATTTTCAAAAGTGGCCAATCTGATGATCGTTCTAATTATAGACCGATTTCCGTGCTTCCGTTTTTGTCCCGTGTTTTCGAAAAGTTGATTTATAACCAGCTTTATGAATACCTTGACAAAAACAAGCTTCTTTTTTCCGAACAGTCTGGGTTTAGATCACTGCACTCTGTTGTCACTTGTCTGCTTAACTGTACCAATGACTGGTATCTTAATATGGATAGGGGTCGGTATACAGGGATGGTATTCATTGACCTCAAGAAAGCTTTTGACACAGTTGATCATGAGATTCTACTTAAAAAACTGACAAAGTATGGTATCATAGGTCTTGAAAATACCTGGTTTGCATCCTATCTGTCTAATAGGATGCAATTTTGTAAAGTCAATGGTGTATCCTCAAAGCTAGACGATATAAATTGTGGAGTGCCACAAGGCTCTTGTCTCAGTCCTCTTCTGTTTTTGATCTATATCAATGATTTGCCATTTTCTCTGCAAAATAGTCAAGTTACCATGTATGCTGATGATACCACCATATCGTATTCTTCCAAAAACATCGATGATCTCAATGAAAACATGAATAGAGACTTGAATTGCCTGAAACAATGGCTTCAAGGTAATAAACTGTCTTTAAATGTCATGAAGACTCAAGCTATGGTTGTAGGATCTCGGCCAAATCTTAAAAAAATCTCCGACAAACAAATAGAGTCCCCTTCCTTTGCCATTGGTGACTCACAAGTAGAGATTGTTGAGAAAACTAAATACTTAGGAGTTCAACTAGATCAGCATCTTGTTTGGGATGAGCACACTACATTCTTGCGTGCTAAGGTTTCTCGTGCTTTAGGATTTTTAAAATATGCTAAGAAATTGCTACCCCAGGAAACACTTAGCCAGATCTATAGAGGTATTGTAGAACCACATTTCCGATACTGTTGCTCTGTGTGGGGGAGCTGCGGGGAATCCAAGCGACTTGCACTGCAAAAGTTACAAAATCGCGCTGCCAGAATTGTGACTAATAGCAGTTATGATGCACCTGCTGATGCCCTGATACAGAAGCTAAAGTGGCCAACTATCGCTGAAATTATCAAACGAGAGACAGCGAGCATCGTTTTCAAATCCATAAATGGTCTTGCACCTACGTATCTCTCGAATATTTTTTCAAAAAACTCTTCACGGGGCACTGTCAAGTTAAGAAACTCTGAGACTGACTTACGCGTCCCTCTTATGAAAACGACAAATGGGCAGAAATCATTCTCGTATCGTGGTGCGCACCTTTGGAATAATCTTGAACCGGAGGTCAAGCAAGCACCCTCTCTTTATGCTTTTAAAAGTCGATTATGAGTATGACCATAATGTATTTATTTCTAGATTCTAGTTTTGTAATTAGGTTATTAACGTTTTAGTTTCACATGTATTAAATTGTAAATTGTAATTTTTATGGCACGGCCCCCTGAAAAGCAGCCTTAGCTGACGGGGTTACCGTGGTTAAAGAATATAAAATCAANATATTTTAATTTCAATGCCTATTGTTTAACCACGTGACCACCAGATGCCCTTATTTGGAGACAGGTCACAAAGAAAATCAATAAAACGGCTCTAATTTCTTTAATTCTTCTCAAATATCATCAATATATATACCATTCGATTCGTCTCGATGAGTACTTTCATTTGATATATAATTTATCTATATTTGCTGACATCAGCAATTTTTAAATTGTATGACGTCATCAATCTTTATGACGTCATATTTCTAATTAATTGGTAATTTTTGATTGAAAAATCATGGAATGATTTCAAATATTGATGAAGACGTCTGATTTCACCAAGTAAATGCGAAATTGATGGTGTTTAAGCATCATTATTGGGCCTACAATTTTGCATTGAATCTTATTGTCCATAATTAATTAGTTAATTAATTAGAATCCAAAAATATTGATATAACACTACATGAAATTGCAAAGTAAGGACATCAAGCAGCTATTTGGATAGTTTTATGGTGATTTTACCCAGTTATTTAGTAAAAATAGACCTTTTTATGCTAATAGCTCGATTTTGTCAAAATGTGCATTGTTTTTGGTTGCCTAGCAACCAGTCACGTGACTACAAACTAATTAATGCTATTTTTGAATTCTCCATTGTTGAATTATGATACGCTCTCGTTTTAGCGCCATGCCCCTCGAAAGATACTTGCCCCCTCTCATTGGAGCCTCCATTGAAGCCCGTTACATACAAAAAAAGCTCATTGTATTGTCTTTGCCTTGCCATACACAGAATATGAATGTGTCACAGCTGGGCATGCTTTTATCTTGCAATTCAATACGTTTCTATGAAGCTTTTGAACATCAAACAAAGAGGTAGCGCATTTCAATAACACGAGGGCTTCTACCGGGTGTCCCAAAAAAAAGTATACAGATTTGGTCAACCCTAACGATCAGAATTCAGCATGAATCAATCCGAAAGTATTTTTAAACCATTACTCGATAGTTAACTTGAACATAGATACCTTGTTTGTTGACATTGGTGCTTTGAGAGTAGAGATATAAATCTTCAAAGGACAAATTTGCCTCCACCTCCCAACCAGAGCTTTGTCGTTTTGGCCTAAGCAAATTCTTACAGCACAGCGAAAAAGTCAACAATAGACTTGTGAAAATTTGAACGAGGAGGAGAAAAATTTAAAACTGCACAACAAATGCCTTCCACAAAATATAATTTACGTGACGCTTATCATCAAGGGAGCTCCGAAGTAAACTTTATTCATTTTAAGTGAAACAAATTGTTGATAGTGCTTAGGCCAAAACGCCAAAGTTCTGGTTGGGAGGTGGTGGCAAATTTGTCCTTTGAAGATTTATATCTCTACTCTCAAAGCACCAATGTCAACAAACAATGTATCTATGTTCAAGTCAACTATCGAGTAATGTTTTAAAAATGATTTCGGATTGATTCATGCTAAATTCTGATCGTTAGGGTTGACCAAATCTGTATACTTTTTTTTGGGACACCCGGTATGTAATCTAAAGTGTAAAATCCGGACCATTGGAGGTTAAGGAGCCTTTGACTTTTTAGTCTTATGCCGCTTAGAACAGGCTTCCCCCCTCACTCGAGACCCCTGTATGGCCCTCATTTATCCTCCTCTAGAGCCTGCCATGTCTTAGCTGGAAAAAGAAAGCGATCAATGTAAACCTACCCTCTTTTGTTGCCCCTTCTTTCAAAAAGGAACTAAAAGTAAAATAAAACTCCAATGTACTAATGGTCCGGTAATGCGGTTATGTCTAAAGATCATTCCCTTGGGTGTAGAAGCTTGGATGAAAAAGCAACTGCCCCAGCCCCCTTTTGCAAACCAAACAAATAACCCCATTACGCACAGATTCAGACTTTGGAGCAAATGTTGGTAATGCTATTTTCCAAGGTAGAGACGCAGTTTCGTCAATCTCGTAGTTACCGTGCCGAGAGGGATAACAAAGGGAAGACAAAAGGTTTCGGGTCATTCCTATGACGTATCTTAGTACATAGATGGTCAGCAGGCACATCTAATGACACTAAAACATACTATATGAGTTTAAATCAAAATAATTTTACTGCTGCAATGGAAGACAACTTTATTTGTTACCAAAGCAAAAAACGACAAACTGTTTGAACAGTTATGAACATTTTAGATTAGTTTTTCAAACAGTACGTTCCTTCTTTTAAATAACAAATAGTAAGACTAAGAATCGATATCATTGGAAATTAAAGCTTTTATAGAGCTCCTAAAGTCTGTCTCAATTTAGATGTCAGGTTAGATTTGCGATAACGCAAAATTACTTCAATTCTTTTAATTCGCAGGCATTTTCATCTGAAATCTAACTTGAGACAGACTATACCGGGTGTCCCAAAAAACTGTAGACGAGTTTGAAAAATTCTGACGCCAAGAGTTTTCCTCAAATTTTTATATTAACCCTAAATGGATGAATACAAAATTTGATATTTTTCTGATAATTTCCAATAATGTAGTTGTAGAGCAATAAATCAGCAAGTGTACAATTCCTCTTAGACACAAACCAGGGTTTCCATAAGGGAAGAGCTAACGATTCTAGGGAAGGCAGAAGCATGTCGGCCCTCGACATCCAAAGCTGATATGCCTCGTGATTATTATTAGACACCGAGACGAAGACATTCTCAGGGGATATTACATTATCATTAATCAAGAGACTTCCTTACTTTTACTTTACTTAAAAGTCTTTGATTTAGTTTTGTTCAATTCAAATCAGTAGCAAATGTTTTGCTGAGAATTTCCAGGGTTGCCATGCTTTAAGATTTCTTGTCTTCTCAGGGATCTACAATGGAGGCACTGGTTTGGTCTAAGAGTAAACATTGCGTTTGTTGATTTATAGCTCTACAACTAAGTTGCTGATAATGGTAAGAAAATATCAAAATTTAATTTAGCCATTGGAGAGTTCACATACAAATTGGTTTGGGTAATTGGTTATAAACTCTTGGCGTCAGAATTTGTCAAACTTGTGTACAGTTTTTTTGGGATACCTAGTAGTTTATTACAGATCTTGCACAAGTTGGCGAAAACTGATGGAAACAACTTACCCGATGAAACACGTGACTGCAAGACAACAGCACCTGAAGCAAACAAAGATAGGGTAGAACATGACATAAAAGGGGCAGATTTTGTAACAATAATATCGTTATGACACGTTAGTAAAATACGATTAGCATTAAAAACAAGGAATTCATATGACCGATTAGTCAAGCTGTGAATAAAGCAGACCACAAAAGATAGCCAACGCATCAGTGGCTAATACATTCGAGCTGCCTGCGAAAAGGGGCTCTTAATAGGGATAAGAATGAAATTTTATATCCCAGTTAATTCGCGGAAGATGCTGCGAGCGTTTTTGTTTATAAAAACAAACTTTTACCGCCTTGTTTCTGAGTCTTTTAGCATGGCTTGCAACAGGTATCTCTCTATTCCCAGCATATTGCTTGTTCACCTATCTAATGATTTAGCACGCTGCCTGCCTCGCATCTTATTGTTTGAAAAAAGAATTCGGTTCATAAGTTGCGAAATATTTTGATTTAGTTTTGCGACTGTTTAAAACCAAACTTCTAGCACGTTGCATTTCATTTTCATTTCATTTTAAATTATTTACCCAGGGTAATACATTCAGTTATAAAAAGAATAAACTGATTTACAATGTGCCCTGCTAAAAACCTAAACTAATATCAATGTATGTTTCTATGATTAAATTATAAGCTCTAGAATAAGCGTAAAAAAGAAAATCTCAATTCTAAGAAAGGAAAATCGACCAAACTCTAGATTCGATGTGGGATATTCATTTTGGAATATCTCTATGACTTTTCAAAAACGTTTTTAGCCTGTTTTTGAAAATAGCCAGTGATTTTCATTTCGGAGCTCAATTGATTCCAAACAGTCACTCCGCGATGTGAAAAGCTACGTTGCCCATTAGATGTTTTACAAAGTGGGATCCTAAGATCTGTTTCAGTATTCCGTAGGACTCCATTCCTAGAATCAGACAGTTTGTGAAACATATCCTGCATACAAGGAGGTGATATTGAAGATATTTATAAACAATGGTAGCTGTTTCAAGATCAACCATTTTTTTCACATTTAGCCACGCGAGTTGAGCTATCAGAGGCAGCAAAGTTTTAGCGAAAGGGCTGTTTGTCACAATACGAGCAGCTCGATTTTGTAGCTTTTGAAGTTTGTGTATGATGGTATCACCAGTGCAACAGTACCTAATATGTGGTTCTACTATGCCTAAATACATTTTCTGGACAGTCTCTAAAGATAGATATTTCTTGGAGTACTTAAGCATTTGGAGTACTTAAGCATTTGGAGTACTTAAGCATTTAATTTCATTCGTATTTCGACGCGGAAAGCATAGGAAGGAAAGGCGTAGCAAAGATCTGGCGCTTGATTTTGCGTTTTTCTTTCACCAACCCACCCACAACCTAAAATTGTACTATGCTTTCTTCTCATCATAGGGATCTGCTGTCTCTGTCATGGACATTAAGTGCACTGCTTTGTGGAAAAAAGTCTAAAATTTTCTCTTTAACAAAGCCCCTAACTATTTCGGTTGCTGCGGAGTGCACGTTTGGCCAGTGCGCTTAAATCCCAAACTTGGGCCCCTGTGATGAAAGATCACTGCCATCGGCAAATAGCAAATTGTTTATTTATGATCTAGCCCATCGACTCTGAGGGGCTACATTAATTTGTTTATCTATCTGAAGCAAAGAATTAACTATAAGATGCGAATAATTCAAGGATTGATATTTTCATACAGGAGCATTAAGAGTCTTTATTGCACCAAAAAATAAGAGTTATAATGCCACCAGTTAGCTTCCGAATTAGATAAATAAAATTCTGGCGGCAAATATTTAGATGTCTTCTTTCGATATATGCTTATGTCTTCTTTTAATAGGGCCTTTTCGCAGACAGCTCGAGTGAAGTAGCCACCAAAGCTTCAGGCTACCTTTTGCGCTTTGCTTCGTTTACGGTGTGACTGATCGGCCGTTGAAATCTTTGTTTTGCAACCCCTCATCACTTTCTACTGGCTTGTCAATGAAAGCAGCGAATGAATTTGTTACAAATATGCCCTTTATACCTGGACGAAATATCGATCAAGTAGAACAAGGATGATTGCATTTACCATCCGACATTATAAGGTGTGCATTACGCAAAAATCTATTGTCTAATTTCAAAACGCTAAATCTAGTGTCTCATTTCTACGGCTGACTTAGATTTCAAGATTTCAACTGTAATAGACCATTTCGCAAAAGAGAAAAGAGACTGAGGAAAGCGCGGCCAATTCCGACAGCCTTAGTAACAGTCGGAAATCCGGGGAATCCTCTCCTATACAGCGTTGGCGGCAAGCCTTGCGGATCGGTCGTGCAGGTCTACAAACAACAAACGAATGATTTTCTATTTATCTACTATTTTCAAGAGTTATATGGAATTTTTTTACAATGGGGAATGCTTTTCCAGCGTTATTCAATCGAGACGAGATTCGTTTGATTTTCAAGGAGCTAGGTATACATATCCTGGCTATAAATGAAACTAAGCTTGATGTAAACATCGCCGATGAACTCGTTGGTATTGATGGCTATTCCATTAAAAAATGTGACCGAAATCGTAACGGTGGTGGTGTGGCAATCTACATAAAAGATAACCTGTTCGACAAATGCAGTCTTCGGAATGACGTCCCTGCTTCTTCCCTTGAAGCTGTGTGCGTCGAATGCAAACCGGTTCGCTACGCTCCTTTTATAGTTTTTGCTTGGTATCGACCCCCTGATGAGTCTGTTGATATCTTTCGTCAACTAGAGGAAACTTTACAGTTTCTGGATAACGAAAATAAAGAACTCATACTTCTAGGCGATACAAATTGTGACCTTTTGGCTAATTATTCAAGAGAGGAACCGGAATCTACAAATGGCCTACCTGCACATTCTAAGCGTCTCGTGGAGACCTATGATCTCTTTGGTTTTCAACAGTTAATTAACAAAGCGACCAGAGTAACTCTAACATCTAAGACTCTGATTGATCATATTGCTACGACAAACAAGTCTAACATTGTTGTTTCTGATGTGAAAGAAATTAGTCTTAGTGATCATTATCTGGTCTACTGTGTCAGAAAATTCCGAGGTGCATCAAAAAAGCAGCACAAAATCATTTCCACTAGACAAATGAAAAATTTTTGTGAGGAGAGTTTTCTGAACGATTTGAAGAGTGTTGACTGGAAGAAAATAGTTACGAGTACTGATGATATCAACCAAACTGTAGAGCAATGGTCGAGCATGTTTTCCATTATTCTGGAAAAGCATGCCCCGATGCGCAACAGACGTGTTTCTGAGAAGTTCTCCCCCTGGTTGACGAAAGAGTTCAAACTCATGTGTAAATCTCGGGATAGGCTTAAGAAACTTGCTGTTAGTTCAAAGTCTGATCTTTTGATGCAGGCTTATAGGCAGCTGCGAAATCGAGTAAATAAACTGAATGAGAATTTGAAGCGCGAATTTTTCACAAATAAGATCGCCTCCTATGATGGTGACCTAAAAAACACGTGGAAAACAATAAATCAAGTTCTAAATAAGAAGACTAAGACCACCCACATCTCATCCCTAGAGGTTGAAGGGAAAACGGTATCAGGGGCTATGGCTATTGCAGAGTCAATGAATAACTTCTTTTGTGATATTGGCGAGAACCTCAGTGACAAAATACCTGAGGCATCAAACCCTCTCTTATCAAATGAGTACGAGGTTAATCCAAAAAGTTTGAAATTTCATTTCGAGCCTGTCAGTATACCTCAAATCGAAAGGGTTTTCGGAAAATTTGACACCTCAAAGGGTTCTGGCCCTGATGGTCTGGCCAATTTTTTCTTGAAGATTGGACTTCCTGTGATAGCTGAATCCCTATGCGACATTTTCAACCTCTCCCTTGCCACTGGAGTTTTTCCAGACAGCTGGAAAATTGCGCGAGTTGCCCCTGTCTTCAAGAGCGGTCAACAGGATGACAGTTCAAACTATAGGCCTATATCTGTTCTGCCATTTCTAGCTAGGCTGTTCGAAAAGTTGGTCTATAATCAAGTCTACGCTTTTTTGATCAAAAATAAGCTTCTATTCTCAAACCAATCTGCTTTCCGTTTGCTACATTCTGTGGTAACCTGTCTGCTCGCGAGTACTAACGACTGGTACGTAAATATGGATAACGGAAAATACACAGCAAATGTATTCATTGACCTAAAGAAAGCATTTGATACGGTAGATCATGATATTCTCCTAAAAAAGCTAATTAGGTATGGTATCAGTGATCTGGAACATTCTTGGTTTGCTTCATACCTGAAAAACAGACGGCAATTCTGCAAAGTAAATGGTGCATTTTCGCAGATAAAGGATGTCACGTGTGGTGTTCCACAGGGCTCATGCCTTGGTCCCCTGCTATTCTTAATTTATATAAATGATCTCCCTTTAGCTCTGCGAAATTGTAACGTGACTATGTATGCAGATGACACCAGTCTTTCATATGCATCAAAAAATATAGACGATCTGAACCAATTTATGAACGAAGATCTGAATTGTTTAAAGGATTGGCTCCAGGGAAACAAACTATCCTTGAATGTCCTTAAGACTCACGCAATGGTAGTTGGATCCCGTCCAAAGCTTAAAATGATTTCTGATGAAGTCGTTGAGCAGCCTTCCTTCTCTATAAATGGCACTCAGATAAAGGTCGTTGAGAACACTAAATACCTAGGTGTTCAGTTGGATAGTCATCTTGTTTGGGATGAGCATATAAACTGTATGAGAACTAAAGTCTCTCGAGCCTTAGGTTTTTTGAAGTATGCAAAGAAATTTCTCCCAAAGGAAACGCTAAGTAAAATGTACAGAGGAATTGTGGAGCCCCATTTTCGCTATTGTTGCTCAGTGTGGGGATGTTGTGGGAAAATTCAAATTGAGACCCTCCAAAAGTTGCAAAATCGTGCTGCCAGAATTGTTACAAATAGCAGCTATGATGTTTCAGCAGCTAGTCTGATTAAGAGGCTGAAATGGCCAACAATTTCTGACATTATTCAAAATGAAACAGCGACTATAATGTACAAGTCAACAAATGGTCTTGCTCCGGAATATCTATCCAAGCTGTTTATAAAGAACTCAGCCCAAAATACACTGAGGCTGAGAAACACCGAAACTGACTTGCGTGTTCCACTTTTCAAAACGTCAAATGGGCAGAAGTCTATTTCATTTCGTGGACCTAAGCTTTGGAACAAATTAAGCGTGGATGTCAAACATGCACCCTCTTTTCCTACCTTCAAGAAAAGGCTAAACGAGCCATTGCAGAGGCTGTGATTTCACTTTTCTTTTGATTTAATTTTCGTAAAATTTTGTTATGGACATTTTTAGTTTTTATATTGCTATTCAACTTAAGTTAGCAACATTTGTAAATTAGGTTTTTACTTTGTAGTCTTTTTTGCACGGCCCCCTGTAAAGCAGTCCCCACGGGACTGACGGGGCTACCGTGGTTAAATAATATAAAATGAAATGAAATGAATGAAATGAAAATGAATCGTTTTATCATCATTTCGCCCATTTCTGAGTATACGTGGAGCCATTTAAGTGGACGTATTTTCCTTCGAGTTTGAGGCGGCTTGGTTTTAGGCCAAGCTGGCCTCTGATGAAGTTTAGCTCTTTACCGGAGTAATTAGCAGATATTTTGCAATACAATCAACAACAAGCAAAGTTTAGAATCTTATAAAGCACAATAATGAAACTGTGTATCATTTGGCCCTAATATACAAGCCATAACAGGCCTAACTGAACTCCTTGTCAAGGACGACGACCGCTTCCAACTCGGAGGAAAACAACTCAACTAAAATGTATACCCAGAAATGCGAGATATGTTGATAAAATGACTCAATAATGCTGAAAAATCACTTCCCATACTACAGCATGCCATATAACTCTTGGAGAAAGCAAATAAATATAAAATTATTCAACTTTGTACAGCGACATGACTGTGCCACGCGGATTTCAGTTGATACTGGAGAGGAGAGGATTCCCTAGATTTCGACTTGTTACTAAGGCTGTCGGAATTGGCCGCGCTCTCCTCAATCCTTTTTCCCTAATTGCGAAATGGTCTATTTTGGGCAAGAGACTTCGTCTCAAACGACAGAGAGACAAAAGATAACTTGATTTGAAGTTGCTGCAAGTGTAATCCTTCATTTTTATTAATCTTCAATTTGTGACGATAGGGAAGTTATTTCGTTGACAAAGGAATAATCAAACATATATTGCAACAAGTGGCGTAATGCAATGTAGGGCCCCATAGTTCAACAACTAAGGGTTCCCAACCAAAAGGGGCCCCCGACGAATTCTTACAAAGACTATTTTGTGACCAAAAGACAAACCATTGTAGAAAATAGGCCAAAAATTACATAACTGTTCGAAAAGTTGAGGTTCTAATTGTCGGCAGTTTTTATGTCAAATTGTCATTGATGCCCTGGCGGGGGGGGGGTGCATGGCTACATGACTTGTGGTTGCATGGGGATCTGCCGCTCAGTTTTCAGAAAGATAATCACATCTAATTGCTGAAATCGTCTTTGCACTCACTTTTATGAGGGATTTCACCGACAAATTGTCATTTAAACCTATTTTTCATTATTTGAGGTAAAAAGAACCCATGTTTAGAAAAGTTTGCATTCTCTAGTAAAGTTTTTGAGCAATGCATTGAACTAAAACTTGCTTTATGTAAAATCTATGTAAAATTTATGCTTTATGAATGTATAGATTTCTCCATAAAAGGTGACGTACTTTAGGGTTGTGAGTTTTCTTCCACTGTAATCAGATTGCGTACTCCGTCGCTCTTTGAATGCGACTTATCGTTGTAAGAGAAACGCTTGAAGTCATTGTCTGAGGTCCGCTTTGTTATGAATGCCTCGATTCTCCGTGACGGCGCTCCATAGAAAACACCCCATAGTTTTGGGATAAGTCACACTTTTAGGGCAAATTCGTGTGAGTCCACATTTGAACATCGAAACCTTTCTATTCATGGGAAAAAACCAGGTAAAAATCGCCTGGAAGGGGAAAATCTCACGGTTCTCCATAGTTAAAAAACTTAAAATGGATCGTTCCGAATAACTTTTTTATAAAAGTTATGGAGAACCGTGGGAAATCAAATTTCGCAAAAATATCAATATAAAAAATGACTGTATGCTAATAAAGCTTATCTTGCATAGTAGAATAAGACAAAATTCGTGAAAATAGCGAGAACAACGCCGAAGTTATTAACATTTAAAGATGGATCCACATGGGGAGAACCGTTGGCCTTTTATCAATATTCCAGCCATCACGAAAACCACCTTGTAGCCAGGCGATTGCGGCATTGTCCTTTAACAAAAGGTGCTGCACTCCTATTCATCGGCACAATAGACAATTAAATCCTGTCCTAGGGTGAATGGAATTGCTGGGGTGGATTTAATCTCATTAAAAGTGAATAAATCGTTAGAAATTTGGCTAAAGGCACATTTGAAATGAAGAGAATAGCACTGCGGAGGCGCATAATTTGTACTAACTCGGCGGAAAATTTTATTTTCAAATATTTCTTGCCAACAGTGACCGTCTCAAACGAAATCGACCAGTAGGTTTTGTGCACAAGGGGAGTTTTGCAGATCGCAATGGGAAAATTGTGCATAATTTGATGACGTCATAGATCTAATGGATTAACCAGTAATTGCTAATACATTAAACTATGAAGTATTCTAGAGTTCAGCCTACACTTATTATCTTTCTATTCCTTTTAAAAGGGATCGTCTGAAACAAGTACACTTTGATTTATAGCAACATTAATTAGAGGTGGTATTTGTAATTTTTCAGACAATCTTGGCCAAAATACTTGGGACAAATAAGAAAATTGCACTACTTCGGCATTTGATTACGTGCTCCCCGCTCCCCCCGTTTCAATGTTGCTTGAATCAAACGCCACTCGACCTAGCCAACATTGAATTAGGGGGAGGGGGGATCACAAGGTCCAAAATGTTCGATTTCTTCTCGATATTTTAGGAAACATCGTGACCACACTGAAATTTGAATATGTCCTACCTTTTTTTGGCCAAGATTGTAGCATGGATTTGCAACCACAGACGACGTGGAGAAGGGTTTGTGGGAGCTGGCAGAAGTTCACAACTCGATTTCAACTCTTCCCAAAATTTCATATTTTTCTTCGTAGGCAAACTGTTATTCAGATAACGCACAGAAAAGTTGAAGATGCTCTTTGGTAGAAGTTTTTGTGCCTCGCTCCATATGCTTGTTATTTTATTTGTCGTGTGTTCGAGGATAGCCTTTAGTACAAGGCCTTGTGATGGCAGTTCATGGCTGATCCTGTCGATATTCTTGGTTCTATTCTCTTTGATTACCTCTTTCCCATTTGCGTATGTGTCATACTGCACATTTTTATAACGACCAGTTACTTTATGTAGCGATTGTATGTCTTCGTTTGGGGACTTCTTTAGACAGTTTCTAAGCGTAACTTGGTACTGTGAAAATTTCATAGATGGATAATTCCTAACCCGCATTTTTCTTTCGTAAGACCAGTTTTAACGCCCTACACCTCTTCTGCTGGATGAACTACAAATCATTGACCTCCGTATAAGTTTATTTTCTATCATACAACTACTAGGCAGAATTGTGATCAGAAAAGACTCGTTGTGTGGCAGCTTGTTGGGATCGTATCGATATTGAGGATGAAATATGTAACGAAATAAAAAACTGTGAAACTTGCAACGAAATAACAAACTATCATGGGGTGCTCTTTTCCCCAACAAATCATTGTTCTCTTTCCCTCAGAGAACTTGGGGTAATCTTCCCGTCATGCTACCTGGGGTATATTTCCCCTCTAAAACGTGGGGTATATTTCCCATCTAAAACATGAGGTGTATTACCCCTATAAGGATTCTAATAAACCAATGAAAGATAGACAATCTCCTAGGGGGATTTTTAGCCTACCATACAGGAAATGGGTAGACTGTAGATGGGAAAGGTTACCTGATTTGTGCTTAATACTAAGGTAGACTGCTGGGGGACTGCTGCTATTCAGCGGCCTAACGGCCAAAATTAATCCCAAGCCACCACACAACATATTGGATGGTTCCTATCTATTGAATTATTCAACTTTGGCACTAGCCAGACTCTTTGGGACATGGCCGAGTGTTTCAAATTGTACACGTATTATCGCGCGGAATAAGGGTAAAAAATGTTTCGTCGTGATTCAACTGAGTCGTCCTGCACGGTGATGAACTCTAGGAGTCATGACCGTAACTATTTACCATTATCACCTCTAGAGTTGGTCATCAAAATTTGCGGTCACGAACACTAGGATGCGTCCTCGTACCAAAGACTTCGACTCTAATAGCCTATCTGTGCCATACCCTCGTTTTAGGTTTTTGACTCGAATAGCCTATCTGTGCCGTACCCTCGTTTTAGGTTTTCGACTCGAATAGCCTATTTGTACCGTACCCTCGTTATAGGTTATCGACTCGACTAGCCTATCTGTGCCGTACCCTCGTTTTAGGTTTCCGACTCGAATAGCCTATCTGTGCCGTACCCTCGTTTTAGGTTTTCAACTCGAATAGCCTATCTGTGCCGTACCCTCTTTTTAGGTTTTCGACTCGAATAGGTTATTTGCGCCGTACCCTCGTTTTGTATGCTCAACTCGAATAGCCTATTTGCGCCGTACCCTCGTTTTGTATGCTCAACTCGAATAGCCTAGTTGCGCCGTACCCTCTTTTTGGATGTTCGACTCGAATAGTCTATTTACGCCGTACCCTCGTTTTTGATGTTCGGCTCGAATAGCCTATTTGCGCCGTACCCTCGTTTTGGATTTTCGCATGGCCTATTTCCATGTGGCCTAATTTTGAATACAGAAGAGAACTTTCATCCAGAGGAACTACTTGCTTTGACTGAACTGATGGATGAAAACGAATTAAAGGAAGCGCTCACGACAGCCACGGACATCTTAGCACACTGCGCAAGGAGGATAGAAGAAAAGAACCAAAATACTGCTGGGCCAGGCCCTGCTGGCGGTCTTCCATCAGAAACTTCGACTCCCACTGCTGACCCAGGATTTATGTCAAATACAGGAGAAAAAGAAGTGGAATGCAATAATCGGAATGAGTTAACAAGACGCGAAGAAAGGGCGGAGCAAAATTTCTGGTAGGTTATAGTATGCAGCCAAGTAGGATGATTAGAATTCCGACATTTATAGTTTGCAACTGAACTGACCAAGACTCAAGAGACCTGAAATAACGTTCATTTGTTGTTCGGTTATAATGCAGAATTGAGCAGAATTGCAACACAGGTTTACAGCATGTGATTATGGAATAATTATTTTATGCAGTATTCGTTTTCTTTCTTATTCATAAATTCAAAATGGTCAGCCTTCAGTTTCTTATAAGTGAGTTTCTTATGTGCAGTTATTCTTATTGTACTCTGCATTGAATTCTTGAATATGGCACTGTTGCACTGTGCATGGAAGATTTTTAATACTCTGACCACCTGTTCCCAGTTTAGATCCCCTGTGCCGTGCCCCAAAACCCCTGGGAGGGCCTTGCAATTCAATGCTTGAATTTATCAGAATTATTCTACCAAAAAGTATATCTCAATGCTTTAACAGGATTATGCTGCTTTTTGTATCAATGTCAAAATGTTCCATTGTAATCATATTTCAAAACAGGAAGTTTGATTTCACCATGATATCAAGTATTTTATTGATGTTTGGAAACTTTTCAACAGCGCACCCATTCTTTGCATTCCAAAGGAGATTATAGTATAGTATAAGAACAATATAGTATTAGAAGTGTTAGAAATGATGGACTATTTTTTATCCTCTTCCGCAATGCTCTTTGAGAAAGTGCCTGCACATTTCTTCCCCTCAAAATTTTCGAAAAATGCCCATTTTTCCCCAGTTTGACTATAAGTAATTCCCTCCAAAAATTTTTCTACAATACTGTCTCATATTTCATTAGTTGATATTGAAATAATGAATTCAAATTGGTTGCAAAGCCATTTGCAATTTATGTATTGAAGACTGAGGCTCTGTTTGTATATTGTCAATCAAGCATTTAACATATGAAGTACATTTCTTTTTCTTCTTGATTCCAGCATTTTGACATTGATACAAAAAGCAGCATAATCCTGTCAAAACATTGAGCTAAACATTCAACATAAACATTTTTGGTAGAATAATTCTGATAAATTCGAGCATTGAATTGCAAGGCCCTTCCAGGGGTTTTGGGGCACGGCACATGGGATCTAAACTGGGAACAGGTGGTCAGAGTATTAAAAATCTTCCATGCACAGTGCAACAGTGCCATCATATTCAAGAATTCAATGCAGAGTGCAATAAGAATAACTGCACATAAGAAACTCACTTATAAGAAACTGAAGGCTGACCATTTTGAATTTATGAATAAGAAAGAAAACGAATACTGCATAAAATAATTATTCCATAATCACACGCTGTAAACCTGTGTTGCAATTCTGCTCAATTCTGCATTATAACCGAACAACAAATGAACGTTATTTCAGGTCTCTTGAGTCTTGGTCAGTTCAATTGCAAACCATAAATGTCGGAATTCTAATCCTCCTACTTGGCTGCATACTATAGCCTACCAGAAATTTTGCTCCGCCCTTTCTTCGCGTCTCGTTAACTCATTCCGATCATTGCATTCCGCTTCTTTTTCTCCTGTATTTGACATAAATCCTGGGTCAGCAGTGGGAGTCGAAGTTTCTGATGGAAGACCGCCAGCAGGGCCTGGCCCAGCAGCATTTTGATTTTTTTCTTCGATCCTCCTTGCGCATTGTGCTAAGATGTCAGTGGCTGTCGTGAGCGCTTCCTTTAATTCGTTTTCATCCATCATTTCAGTCAAAGCAAGTAGTTCCTCTGGATAAAAGTTCTGTTCTGTATTCAAAATTAGGCCACATGGAAATAGGCCATGCGAAAATCCAAAACGAGGGTACGGCGCAAATAGGCTATTCGAGCCGAACATCCAAAACGAGGGTACGGCGCAAATAGGCTATTCGAGTCGAACATCCAAAAAGAGGGTACGGCGCAAAAAGGCTATTCGAGTCGTAAATCCAAAATGAGGGTACGGCGCAAATAGGCTATTCGAGTTGAGCATACAAAACGAGGGTACGGCGCAAATAGCCTATTCGAGTCGAAAACCTAAAAAGAGGGTACGGCACAGATAGGCTATTCGAGTCGAAAACCTAAAACGAGGGTACGGCACAGATAGGCTATTCGAGTTGAAGTCTTTGGTACGACAACGCATCCTAGTGTTCGTGACCGCAAATTTCGATGACCAACTCTAGAGGTGATGATCGTAAATATTTACGATCATGACTCCTAGAGTTCATCACCGTGCAGGACGACGCAGTTGAATCACGACGAAACATTTTTTACCCTTGTGCCGCGCCATACTGTATTAGTCAGGCAATGCGGGATTAACCGCAGCCGCTGTTGTTGCAGCTCCAAATCGGAATGATGTAAAATGAAACCTGTATTGCTAGCAGTTTACGGTAATAAAGAGTCTCAGATTGATGTAGCTGTAGTCTGGTGGGACAGTGATGTAATGAGTCACTGATTCTAAAAATTAAGTCATCAACCAAGGACTTTATCAGTCAGCCAATATGGGGTCCACTGCAGCCACTGTTGTTGCAGTGTCAAATCTGAAATGATGCAAGGTGTAACATGCATTGCTTGGAGCTGGTGTTAATAATGATTGTCAGATTGTAATAATAATAATAATAATAATAATAATAATAATAATAATAATAATAATATTAATAATCATAATAATAATAACAATAATAATAAAAAATAATAACAATATCAATAATATCAATAATATCAATAATAATAAAATCATATTTATACAGGTAAAATTGTTCAGCAAAAAGAATTTGCTGCTATCAACCAAGTACTTGTCAGCCTAGTGTACCTAAAATATATAATTTACAAAATATAGTTACAAAAGTTATTTTTAGAGCTGAAAGAAAATCGTACAAAGTCAAAGTTGAAATCCTTGCAGTCACTTGGACTTGCGTAACGATATTTCAGTTACAAGTTTGGTCACGAATTTTATTAAGTATCATAAATACACGTATTGATGTTAGCTGTTGTCTGATGGGACAGTACTGTATAAAGTCATTGGTTTTCAAAGTCAAGTCCTTGATTTTCTTTTTATAGTGCACCTATCTATGAGTGCATATAATCTGAAGCGTGTTACATGAATCTTTTCCCTTAAATTATTATTGGGGTAATCTTTCCTCTAGTACAACCTGGGGTATATTTCCCCTCTAAAGCATTGGGGTATATTTCCCCTCTAAAAACATGGGGTATATTGCCCCTTCTAACAACATATTTACACTTTAAACCAAGGGGTGTATTTGCCCCATGAAACCTGGGGTATATTCCCCCCTTTAGGGAGCAAAAATTCATTATTGAGTATGCACAAAAAATGTGCAGTGCAAGTCTTAAAAGCATGCCAAGTGAATATAGATTGCACGAATTGGGTATAAACTCAAGATGCGCTGAATTGTGTAGCCCTGTCAAAATGGGACCATTTTTGGCACCGTAATCTGCAGATCTACCAAATATTTGACCAGTTTAACATTTACCGAATAGTGATTGTTGATTCCATTTTGCATTTTTGTTCTTGAGGGCCCTTTGAAAAACAGCTCTGCTGAAGGGCAACCATCAATGAAATATGAAATAGATGACTTGAAGGGAAGATCCGACAGAAACGCATCAAACTTTTCTTTTGGGTGTTAAGTTCAAATCGACCTGAGTTTGAATTTTTGTTTACTGTGTTTTGTTTTTTGTTTTATGTAGCTCCAGAGATGGGGTACACCTCTTTTTTAAGCTTAGGGATACCCAGTTTTAATATTTCGGTTGCTTTTCTCTGTTTAAAAACAATTATTTAAAATTCCACTAAACCTTTTGGGGAGTTTGGCTTATCTTAAAGATCGATCTTCGAGCATCGTCATACAATCATTCTTTTTTGATTTTGCGAAAGGGGTTCGCCATTATGGGGGTTTTACAACACCCACTCGCGGTCAACGGCCGGGATTTTAGGGTGCAGGGAACCAGTCAGCCTTTGACATCATCCCGGGAATGATGCAATCATTGTTCAGCAATTCACACAAGGAGTTCAGTTGAAGAAGAAGGAATCGAGCAGAATCGAGCAAGGAATCGTGTGCGTTTTTTCTGTTCTTGTATCATGGCATCCTCGAANGATACCCAGTTTTAATATTTCGGTTGCTTTTCTCTGTTTAAAAACAATTATTTAAAATTCCACTAAACCTTTTGGGGAGTTTGGCTTATCTTAAAGATCGATCTTCGAGCATCGTCATACAATCATTCTTTTTTGATTTTGCGAAAGGGGTTCGCCATTATGGGGGTTTTACAACACCCACTCGCGGTCAACGGCCGGGATTTTAGGGTGCAGGGAACCAGTCAGCCTTTGACATCATCCCGGGAATGATGCAATCATTGTTCAGCAATTCACACAAGGAGTTCAGTTGAAGAAGAAGGAATCGAGCAGAATCGAGCAAGGAATCGTGTGCGTTTTTTCTGTTCTTGTATCATGGCATCCTCGAACGATGATGGCTCTTCAGCAAGTGGGCATCCTCTCACGTTTTCCAACCAAGATTACGACGTGGATTTGTTATGAAAAGCCCAATTTGAAAGATGAGGGTCAACGTTTATTCACAGAATTACCTGACAGGTATTTACTTATCCGGGATTTTTTAGGAAACCAGACATCAAAGTTTCATTTCCTGCTCACCCTGGTCCCAGAGAGCATGTTGAACATCTTTCTTTTCCTTTTATATCACTTTTATGCCAATTCTTAGTCTGGCAGACAGGGGTGTGAAGCCTAGTTTGATATCACACAAAAACCTGCAAAAATTGATGCTTCAAATCCGTAAGTCCCTTTCACAAGAAAATCCATCACTCATGTGGACATTCTTCGAAAGAAAGGACGTGAAATATGAGCTACGAACTAAGAATCTCTTGCAATTACCAAAAAGAAATGCAAGCACATTCGGAAAAAATTCACTTGTATTCAAAGCAGCTCTACTTTGGTACACTTTACCTGATACTATAAAAAATGCAAACTCAGCAGCAATATTTAAAAGGATGACCAAAGAATGGAATGGGCAAGATCTGCAGTTAAAAATAAAATAGTTGATAATAAGGATCAGAAATGAACTTCTTTGTAATTTTTTCTTTGTATGTAAATAGTTGGTTTGAATTAGTTTTATTACTATATATTGTAACAACTGTAAATAATTTGATAATAATAATAATAATAATAATAATAATAATAAATAATCAGTCAGGAAATCCTGTGTGAAATGAAATGTGAACTGAACTAATGTTTGTAATTGGCCTTTGCTCTCTCAAACATCTGATGGGAAACGTTTCAGCTAGGCTGATCAACAAATGCTAGAATTTCATGTAAAGTTTGTTACAACTACAAAATCATTTATTTACAGAAATCCTTCATAAACTATTAATCTAAGCAAGTTTTATTCAAAATACTGGTGCAAATGTGGTAAATGTTCATTGGAAAGCTTGGAGGATGCTAAAGAGTGTTGGTGCTGCACAGAAATGGAGGGCTGTATGCTAATTAGCTGTGGTTTTTATCTTATGCGCTTATAACATTACAAATATTAGAATATTTTAATTTTTGCAGGTGAACACCCAAGAGACATGTCCTGTTTTCTTTCAAAACCTTGCTCATCAAAGGAGTTTCCACGAGATGTCCCAGTTTAGTCTGTCAGCGCTATTGCAATGATGTCCTTGTTGGCTTTCCTGATTGCTGGTAGAAAGAACTTTTGAAGAGAAATTTCCTAGTTGTTAAAGGAACTTTTGAAAAGAAATTACCCGTTTGTGTATTTTTATGATCTTATTTGTTGCTGGAAAGGAACTTTCTCACATGAAAGAAAACCTTACAGTAAGATATGTTGTAATGCACTTTTAAAGTTGTGAAATACTATGAAACATTCTGAACAAAGTCTTTCATTGGGACAAAATACTCCTCCCCCCCCCAACTTTTCAGCTAAAAATAATTGTCCAAAATGTAAAAAATTGACACGCAATGCCTGCAAGATCTATCAACAAACATACAATCTTTCACATAAAATGCCAGGTTTGAAAGAAGTACGTTTACATTTTTGATTTAAGAAACTCGTTTATAAGTGGCAAGTACAGGATGGCCAAGAATTTAAGAAACTCTGCGACTACCATTGAGAATCACAAAGAGACTTGCAAATCCAAATGCATAAATAATGCCAAGAATTGTATCAATGACAATCAAAGAAACAAATACAAATCTTGGACTCTAAATACAAGAAACAAATTCATCCTGACCTAATTTTCTTACATAAAAACATGCTATTTAAAATCTGGCCAAAACGTTGTGAAAATAAGTGTTTGCTACTTTATACAGGGATGTAATCCCTTCAGCAATGTGTGTTACCCACATCTTATTTACAAGAGCATTTCCTAATCTGCGTTGCCTATCGTGAGGAGCAAAAAGGTGAGGAGGAAGAAAGAACGGTCTGCGCAATGCAGTTGCTAATCTTGTTCTGCATAACTTAACCGAGATTCGAGAAAAGTTTTTAATGTATGCTGTATGCAGGAAAAAGGAACGAGAGTATTTCAAAATGGCGATTCGAAGCAGCGATTTGAGAGTCAATTTCGGGAATGATATGTCAAAGTTTGACGAGGGTGTAGCGCATGTATGCAGTTTTTTTAACGTTCCAAGTCTTCTTGAAGACCAACTGAAGGCACTAAAGGCATTTTTATCCGAAAGAGACGTTTATTTCAGTGCACCGACTGGCTTTGGGAGGAGCCTAATTTTTCAAGCACTTCCATTAATGTATGATGTGATGGCGGACAATTTGATTGGGAGCAGTTTTGTGCTTGTTTTGTCACCACTGACGGCACTGATTGAAGAACAAGTAAATTACATAAACAAGAACACTGGATTGAACGCCGTTTATCTGCATGATGGACTGGATCCAGCAGTTATAGAAGATATTGAAGATGGTAGTGGGACATACTCGCTGATTTATGCTTCTCCAGAAAGTATACTTACTGGCAATAGATGGCGAAGCATGCTTACATCTAACTTATTTAGAGAAAACTGCATTGCAGTTGCAGTAGATGAAGCACATTGTATTGTCCACTGGTAAAGATCTGTCCTTTCTCACTGCTTTTGCTTTTGTAGAGAATTGCTACATATATAAATGTGTATATATATATTAATATATTTATATTCCATTAAAACTTACACAAACATATTACCTACACTACCTTACTTATATACAATCTAATATACAAACACTGCAAATATGATACCACATTGACGAAAAGACTATGCCTACCCTGTGGCCATTACATGAACAAGGTTCAAAACTACCTAGTGAGTCAAGATACTGCGCTTCTTAACATTATCAAGTTTTAACACCAAATCAACTTTTCAAGAATGCCTAGCAGAGTGCCTAGCAGCGATATGTATGTTTGCAAATATACAGTAAATACTATGAATTTAAAGGTTGTTATTTTTTGCAGGGGGACATCTGAGAAAGATGAGAAACCCTTCAGAATATGGTACGCTAACCTGAAGCAAATCAAATCACTCCTCACAAAGAAAACAGGATTCATGGTTTTCACAGCTACGGCCACCAGAGCAACTAAGCAGAAGATTTTTGACTTGTTAGGGTTGAACAAAAATAGTACAGTTAACATGGAAAAGAGTCCTTGCAAAGGCAACTTGAAATTTATTGTACAGTACATGGAAAGAGATGCTTCATTTGAGTCTTTATTTGGCTCTGTGGTGAATGAACTAAAGCAAGACGAATGTGAACGAACATTGATATATTGCCAAACACGTAAGCAATGTGGTTTGCTGTTTCGTTTCTTCAATATCAAGTTAGGAGATGAGATATATTTGGACAAAATAAAAAAACCATCCAAACGACGTGTTGAAATGTTTCATGCTGGGTCACCTGGCTCAGTTAGAAAACATATTTAGACTGAGCTTAAAAATGAGCAATCTCACTTGCGAATAATTGCTTGCACTATTGCGTTTGGTATGGGCATTGATTGCATTGGCATTGACAGAGTCATTAACTTTGGTCCCCCAAAAAATATTGAATCATACATCCAAATGTGTGGTAGGGCTGGCCGGAAAGGTGAAGATAGCAAGTGTATTTTGCTACACAATGGAATACTTTGTAGCCATTCAAATAAAGAAATTAGGGACTATTTAGAAACAACCAAGTGCCGTAGAAGAGAAATTCAAAAGCATTTCAGGCAAGCAAACTTCTATGACAAAGCTAAGTCCTCAAATCCATGTGAATGCTGTGATAACTGTGCACTGGCATGCTCGTGTGGCTCACAATGCAGGAAGAGGAAAATGCAGTTCAAATTTACAGAATGTATTGAAGATGAAATACTTTATGAACAACAAACTAGAATTGTTACAAAAGAGCAAATTGCAGAATTAGAAAAAAATTAAGAGAATATGCACAAACAGTATTGAAAAATGCACAAGGAATGGTTTCCTATCCAAATGCAATGTATGAATTTTGGGGATTTCAAATCTCACAAATTGTGGATAAAATTAGCATCCTTTTCACAATTCGCGATGTAAAGAAATGTGTTGAGATTTGGAGAGACTGCTATGCAGTTTCTGTGCTGAAAATAATTGATGAAATTGTTCATGATGTACTTGCTGATGAACTGAAGGAAGAGCATCCACTGGAAGATGTTGAGATGAATGATGTATTGGAGGAACTCCTCAATGATTCAAGCTTGAATTCCATTGATATTAATTCAACTGAAGGTCAAGTGGCAATTGGAATGGCACTTGATGCCATGGATGAATCTGGTAAACAAGATAAAAGTGTGAATGCCTTGTTGGGTCCATTGATTTCATCATGTGACAAATCCATGTAAAAACTGAGTTATATAATTCACAAAATTTGTTGATTCAAATAATGTAGACATTGCTTCTTGTATTAATGTAGTATTTTTTGGTGAGTAATTATTAGTTATTGGTTGCATTCATGCTCATTTTGACACAAGTTATCAATACTGGGTTGAATGTAAAACCGGATTTACCTAAAACTATGTTAAAAAAGTGAACACACAGGTTCTACAGTACAGGCCATGTGCATATTACCACTGTTTTCCTGAATAAGAATTCTGAAGAATTCTTGAGAATTCTTGTCATTTTAATATGCACAAGGTCTGTACTGTATATATTGGCACAAGCACAGATTAAACAACTTACTCATTCACTATGCATTTTTGCCCTATCTTTCTCTGCATTTAAAGAGAATTTTGAAAGTCAAATTAGCGTGCAGGTTTTTCAAAGTGAATTTTCTTTTTGTGGTCATTTATCCAATTGAACATTCTGTGCAAATCAAATCCCTCAAGGAGACTTGGAGCAACTTGATTGAAGTGCTTATAAACTCTTCCTTTGGTCTTCTTGAATGCCTTTTGTTTCATAAGTTCTGCTACAATTTGTCTTAAGTCTTTTTCATCAGCCTGCTTAAAGAGCTTTCCAGATCTTTTTATAAACAAAGATTCTCTATACTAGTTGTCCAAAGTTTCTTTAGTAACTGGTAGAGCCTTACAATATCTTGCCAAGACATTTGGATTTGCTGCATTGTGACCAACATTTCTTGCAATTGTCTTCAAAATTTTATTAAAATGCTCATTTGAAAGGTCAAGTGGGATGTTTCCACCTGCCCCATATTTTGACTTATAGAAGCGATTCCATATCAGGCGATAGGCAGCAGATGGAGACAAAATTGTTTCACTTGACAGATAGGTACAATGCCTCCAAAGCATACTTTCTATTTGTTGAGCCATCATTCTTGAGATATAACAAGAAGAATTTCCAACACCTGATTATTCTCTCACCATCTCCTTCAAATATTGCATCAGTGAAATTTCGCAAAATCATCCCATACTCAAGAAATGCAGATTGGTAGTCAAACATGTCATCTTTCCTTGTCTGATCCTGGTGTGTGGCTTCATGTTGCTTTTTAAGTTTTCCATCATAAAAGAAAGTTTTTGACACCCAGGAAAGTTACACTTAAACCGATTACTTTGTATGCCATGTTCCTCTGGAGCCGACATCAGTATATCTTCAATCACTTTACTGTTTCAAACATATTTCTTTATAACTGATTGCGTGAAAGCATCAAAGATCTTCTTTTTTCACCACTACTTTGAGTGGACAGCATGTACTGGTATGGAAATTTGTCTTCAGAGGGTACTGCATCGATATCTTCCATGCCCAATTCTTCCAAAGCTGCAGCAGTAACTCTAGCATCAAGGCTGACATTGAAAAATCGCTTGCATGCACTAACTTGATGAAGACCAATATCAGACATTATTGGCTCAATCAGCTTTCCCGCGTTATTTTCAATATCATTTACCCACTACTGAGTTGATCTACAGTTGAAATCACCAATAAAGCAGAATGGATTTTCAGCATGCATTTTGGATACCACCAACTCACAGTTTATCGCACAGTTATCAAATTCACTCTGGTCCTAACTTGGACTTCTTTAAATTACGACGAAAAAGTACTTTTTCCGTTTAATTGGATCTCACACACAATCCACTCAGGTCAAAACGTTCTTTTGAAGGAAGGGGATCTTTGATGTATAGCCCAACACCACCTGTTTACATTTTGTGGATGGTTGTTTTTAAAAAAACGAACAGCCCTCTAGTGCCAGTCTATCAAAGTAATCATATTGATTAGTAGTGTGTGTAATCTAAACTTAGTTCCCTTAGTATATTCGAATACTTTATTCAGCTGACTGACGATGGACAACGATGTATTGCGAACTGAAATTCATCGTTTAAAGTAGTCTTTCCCTGTGATGAAGACTTGAATATAAAAGAACACAGGCGTCGAATCTTTGCAAAACTTTAAAATCAATCGTGTAAAATAGTATTGCCCTCTTCTTTCAAATGAATTTCTCCAAGGGAACTTTAGGTAATTTTCCACAATTCCCGAGAAAGCATTTTTGATAGTATAATTTTCCTTTTTCAGTACAGCGTTTTATGTTCTATGAACGAATGTACGAGAGGTTTGACAAAATTAAAAGCTCCATAAATTATAAACTGATTGAGGAAAATTAATATAATTAATACAAGAAAACTTCAGTTTTTGAAGGTCTACAAGATGCTAGTAAGCAACAGTCCGTAGCTTTTATGGTTTACGATTTAGCAATCTGATGAAATCACAAATTCAAAACTAGCAAAAATATATAAAAATGCTGTAATTATGAACATAATGATTATATGAAAAATGATCTCTCTGAGATTATGGCAAATTACCAAAAATTTGCCTCCGGCAATTCATTTGAAAGAAAATGGGGTTCCTGTAACCCGAGGAACAACCTATCGACTAAAACGACCTAACGACTAATAACGAGTGACCAAATTACAGTAATGAGTTATATGTCACAATAGGTGTATCAATCGGACCACCATAAGTACGGAATGGACTGATCAATGGACCTAAGGGATAGCGGACTTGATATCTTTGTGTTCTTATGGTAGTACAAAACTGCTGTAGAAACAGCGACTGCTGCGCTTATTAAAGCCCATGCCCTCGATAGCTGAACCACTTCTGCACTGACTTCAATGTATGTCGATTCGAGCTTAAAACTCCACGGCGTTTCTGAACTTGAAAGAAAATTGACTTGAATGAAATTTCCCGTTTTTCCTTACAGATCTAATCCCTCGCAGAGGTAACAGCGAACAACTTTGCTTTGTTTGCAAATAAACTAGAAATATACTTTTAGCAAGCTTAAAAGGGACTGGGTGTTTGCTTGACGGACACGGATAGCAGAGTTTTAAATGACATCAATTAAATCAACCAATTTCATGGATGAAATGTAGAGTTTAACGTAAGCATAGTTCTATAAATTTCATCATGCAAGTCTTTATCACAATGGACCTCGCTAAAGATTTCCATTCCCAAATGGTAACGCAAAGATGTATTTCATAAGTAAGATATATCCTTCTTGATCTTATGTCTATTCTCACTGGCTGAAAAGCCCTCGTTTTCAAATTCGGCCTCGATCTAGATATTCTCTGGGGTCCTACATGGCCTAGGATGCCTCTTTGCATGCCCCCACAGTCCCGGGGGACCAGGAGGCATATTTAAGCCTGAAACCAGTCAGTTAGGCCCCTTTCAAGCAACAAGACGTTCATCGGCGGTTTTTCGAGTTTCAAGTACGATAACAATCATCGCTGACATCGATCGCTGAATATCGAACCCAAATCTAGAATATGAATCTGTGTCTGGACGAATATTCGTCTAGCTTTTTGATGGTTCGCTTTACTTAGGGCTAGGTAGGACGGAATTGAGTCGCTATCGTGTAAGTTGTTGGACAACGGAATGCTAACAATGTAAGTTTTGAACTTTTTCTTCATTTTCTTGACCAAACCTCGTGCAGTTGGCCTCGTGCTTGTTGTAGCAACTACATCACCTCCAAAAATTTTTATTAGCGAACTCTTGACATGCCATAGGGTCATGGAGATCATGCAGCATGGATGGAGTTGTTTGTTCACACGTCCAAAATGGCGTGCAACATGTTCGCAAGACTTAAGTGTAGTGGTTAGATTTTTGTATCACATGTCAGTGCTTGATTTTGCAATTAATGTTTACCTAATGGACTGAATGAGATGTGTAAGTAAATTGTGACAAAATTTTTGCCCAGTTGGTATGTCCTTTTTAGTAATGGTGACCCAACTGAAGTGCATAAAGTAAATTGTGACACAATTTTTGCCCAGTTGGTGTGTAATTTAGTAATGGTGACCCAACTGAAGTGCGTAAAGTAAATTGTGACAAAATTTTTGCCCAGTTGGTGTGTAATTTAGTAATTGTGGCCCAACTGAAGTGCGTAAAGTAAATTGTAACAAAAGGTTTGCCCAGTTGGTGTGTAATTTAGTAATGGTGACCCAACTGAAGTGCGTAA
>REGM01000090.1:862910-895835 GCA_004194415.1 Aurelia aurita | reverse complement strand
AATTTTCTCTTTTTAAAGTGTGTATTTGGTATTTTTATTACACTTTCGGCCCAAAATCGCAGCTTCAACATCAATTTTCGCCGCACAGTGCGACATGTTCATTGTGAGCCTAGCCATCGGAGGGTCGTGGAAAAAGTGAAACATAGAGGGCGTCAACAGCAATCGATCACGCCAAGAGCAGACGACGCAAAGCTTAGTGCAAGCAACACATTGTGTAGAATTTATCGCTCTATGCTGGTGCAAAAGATTTTGAGTTTTTGCGAAAGTATATTTTCGTCGCGAGGTAAAAACGAGGGTGTGGTTTTCTCCACAGCTAGCCCCTCCTTCCGCCATTATCATTAGATGACGCCATAGACATAGAGCTCCATGATTGGCTAATTGGATAAGATTACGTCATATGTAAACAAACCAAAGCTCCTATTGTTACAAAATCTGCCCTTGTTATGCTAAGCAGTACCTCCCGATTTCAACTGTTATACTATGTATAAGAGTTTAGTGGAGCCCTACTTTAGATATTGTTGTCCTGTCTGGGGAAATGCTGGTGTGACTGCCATCGACAAACTGCAGAAACTTCAAAATCGTGCTGCAAAACTGGTTACCAACAGTCCGTTTGATGCGACCGCCTTACCAGTTATTCGGGCACTTGAATGGCCCACCGTTAGGGAGCTTATCGATTTTGAATCACAAAAAATGGTTTTCAGATCCCTTAATGGTGATGTGCCTTCTTATATGAAAGACATTTTTGTGAGAGTCAACAATTCTACTGTTCGTTCTCTTAGGAATGCCGATGTCAACATCAGGTTCCCCTTATTAAAATCGGTAGTGGGGCAGAAATGCTTCTCGTACCAAGGCGCCAAACTTTGGAACAGTCTTGGCACTGAAGTCAGAAATTCCTCTACCTTGAGAGCATTCAAAAAGGAGCAAAAAAAATAGAACACCTAAAATTGTTTTAGTTTTTCTTTTGTTTATTTTATGACAATTTGTAATTGCGGCGGAGTTGCAATACTATTCGAGTTGAAATAAAATCTTGCGAGCGATGTCATAATGTTTGTGGAACGAAATAAATAAGTAAATCTAGAATCCATGGTTCAAAAGGAGGTAAATTGCCGCGAAGCAAATGCGGGGGTGGAGGCGAAACATGGCCAGAGGAAAACATATCAAAGTGAAGCAGAAGTGAAAAGCGAAAGAATGCAGTTGGGCTCGTCGTTTTGAAGTTAGCAAGCGGAAGAAGCGGGTAAGTAAAACCACACATTAAATTTATTATCAGGAAATTCATGCATCGATATTGTGTTGTTGTACATGATCTGATGATGCCGACAAGCTTTGAAAGACCGCTTGGTAAGCCTACTTGATTTGCAAACAAATTATATGATAATAAATTGCGAGGATTTTGTGAATTATATTATCCTGTCTGGTTTATTCTTTGTTTTCTTTGCAGATCTGTATCGGAGAGTAATCCAAAAATCAAGCCGTCTTTTCGCAGCATAATTGCCTTTGGTGTGAGAGGAAGATTTGATTAGGCCTACAGAAGATAGCCGTATATCACCTCCGTGGATAAATTAGAACTCTAAAAGACAGCTGCAGAAACAACTGCAATTTCTTGGCGAGTTCAGGTGATTTTATATAACGAACTGCGGGACCACAGCTTTTCAGTGATCAGCAGGATCAAATTAATTGTTGTTTATTTCATGGTGGAATGTCATGATAAATTGATAATACATTGTTCAAATGCTGTGTTTGTTGTTTGTTTCCACTTCGTGCAAAAGCCAATACGCCGCACTCACTGACTATTGCTATTGCTAGTATATAGCATATCTTGTATTTATTGTAAATTAGTATAAGTTTTTAGCATGGCCCCCTGTAAATCAGTTTTCTAACTGAGGGGCTACCATGGGTAAAAAAGATAAACTCAAATCAATCAAATCAAATCATATGGGCGTAATAGGTCAACCATCGGAAATAATAGTTCAGTTACTGAAGGAGCTAGCCGAGAAAAGGACGCAAGGGATAGGGTGCCACTCCCTGGTATAGGCCAGTGGAGGGGCGGGACGTAACTCAACCGGATTTGTCGTAACAGTATAGTAGAAAGTTGGATAGTCGTCGTAGTAAACAAGGCCTATGTAAATAGTGCATAAAATGTATCTATGTAAAACCTCATCGAAAATGTCTTCATTGCATTTGCCCTGAGAGAACAATTATGGAAGGGAGATCTTTCCAACACATACTTTTCTCTAACCCTGTGTATCTTGTCTCTTTTATTTTTGTTTCTTTTTGCTTGGAAGTTGGATTCGTAAAATTGTAAGTACCATTCTTGGTGGAGGCCAGATGACCTTGTCTCTTCCTACGCTAAGAACGGTACGGTATTTATAAGAGTTAGTTTTAATTTGTTATGAGTAGACAAAAAGAGCATAAGACATAAAAAACAGTTGTTGTAAAAAACAATAACGAAAAAAACAGAGCGCAAATTGATAAAACGTTTTTGCTACAGAAGTATTAGGAAAATTAAGTGAGTTGTCGTTCTTTTTTGTCATTACAAATAGTTTTCTATCAAAGCTGTCAAACTGTATGCCCAGTTGGAGAGATATTTGTTTATACACAGTATGTTTTTTAGGGTTTTTGGATGGTAGGACTTCTCAACTTCAACCGATGATGCTAATACTTCAGAACTATTAAACCCTATTTTGGTTGGGGGGCAGATGTGCCCCCCCCCTAATAGATTTTTTCTGATAACTTCGCAAGGTTAAAAATTACAACAACGAAACTCTTTGACTTTTAGCAACTACCTATTGTGCAAGTACTCATAAAGTTTCATTGAAATATTTTGACGAATGAGGGGGAGGGAGGCAATATTCCGGGACTGACACTGTCAAAATCGCAAATTCTCAAATCTCTATTCTCGCGAAAAAAGTAGCAAAATCGCAATATTTTGCAAATTTCTTTTACAGAGTAGAGGAGGTTCGCCCTAAATCGACCACTTTTCATTAAACGAAGATTGCCGCTAAGTAAAAAAAATTTTGGAGAGAAATTCACCTTGAATAGGCTCCTCAACTCGTGCTACAAACCTCACAGTGAGATCTGCATCATCCGTTTGCTTGTTGTCATGCTGGAACCCCACGAATAAGGAGAGGTCTGGAACGCCTAACTTAGGCCCTATCGCCCAATTTTGACCACCGCAGAAATAACACTTTTTATACATTAAAAACTTTCCAAACCCGTTGTTAATTCACCAAAACATTTGTCCTTTCCCCAGAAGTAACATAACAAATTCTAATTTCATCGAAAATGATTTCTAAATAATGTTAATTTTACTCCCGCTTTTAACCGTCTCATTCTTGACCTCAGTCACCTCCAACCATATAATGCATCAATAGCATAGAGAACTCACAGAGTTTCACAGGTGGACAAAAAGGGGCGCCATGAAGTCAGTTGCAGTGCTCTTCGAAAATAAGCCCTGCGTCTGACATTTTGTGTGCGATTCTTGAAATTTCTTTGGATATGCAACCCCAAGAGTTGGAGGAAACAGTCCTGAAGTCTATTGCATTTAAACTGAAAGACATATCGAGAAATGACTCAAAATAGATATGGTGTGTGGAAACATCAAAGGAAAAGTGAACTGTACTTACACCTTCGTTGCAGGTAGGCCAACTTCAAAACATTATTCTAACTCTTGTGAGCAACACAAAACAGTGAAAGCGAAGAAATATCAAAGAGGTGACATCAGCAAACTACTTTCGCGCGCTTTTTGGAGAGACTAGGCCCAAACTCCTTCAATTTTCAAACTTTCAGGTCAGGCAGTTCCACGGGTCGGAATCCATTGGTGGTCGATTTAGGGCGAACCTCCTCTAGTGTTATTTGATGTATTCTATCATAATGTTCATGCTTGGATGGAAATTGTGCTCTAAATTTGATTTTATCTCATATTTCCTGATTTTGGCTGATTTTGCCGCTTTTCTGGACCACACAAAGGAAAATGCTGACGTGAGCTATATCTGTGCCAAATTTTAGGTTACTTTTTATATTTTTGAACAGTACATGCCCGGGGCTATTAGCAGACCAAATCTGGTTGCTCTACCTATTATCAGTCAAGAGTTAGGTGGAGGGGGTTATTTTGCCCCCCAACCAAAATAGGGTAGTTCAGATAGCCCAACCACTATAGGGTTAAGAAATTCCCTGTATACAAATTCCCCTAAATGTCTAATGTGCCTAAATGTTTGTTCATTGTATTGTATTATTGTAATTTTGTGTAATGTACTTAGTTGTGTAATGTTTTTCTCAACAGATTGCCGACGCTATGAACCAGTACTTTTGTAGCATAATAGGTGAAAAACTTAGCAATAAAATCCCACTTAACCCTATTCAGCCCGGGGGGGCCATTATGGCCCCCCCTATCAAACTTTTTTTAATANTCTAGTGTTATTTGATGTATTCTATCATAATGTTCATGCTTGGATGGAAATTGTGCTCTAAATTTGATTTTATCTCATATTTCCTGATTTTGGCTGATTTTGCCGCTTTTCTGGACCACACAAAGGAAAATGCTGACGTGAGCTATATCTGTGCCAAATTTTAGGTTACTTTTTATATTTTTGAACAGTACATGCCCGGGGCTATTAGCAGACCAAATCTGGTTGCTCTACCTATTATCAGTCAAGAGTTAGGTGGAGGGGGGGGGGGGGTTATTTTGCTATACAATTTTCAAGAAGTCATTTATAAATAAAAAAGCCGACTGAAAAACAACACAAAATTGCAAAGTATGATGATATAGGATATCAACGAGAAATTAAAGAGTAAATCTTCGAAATCCTCTCTATGCCTAACTTACCATGACTTGTCAAAATTGGATACACTAGCACACCTTTAATAATAAATGGTTCATTTATTCCCCAGTCAGCCAACCTACAGGGTGTGTGAACAAAACTTGAACCTTTTGAAAAATCAACAAATTTGATTATGTTACCGGTCGTTAATTTAATTTTTCTGTACCTGTGTAAAAGACCAAAATAGAGCTGTTGGGAGGGAGATGCCAAAATTACGGCATAAAAAATCATACTGTCTTTGGTGAGTCTAAAACTGCAGAGGAACTAAATAGGGATTTGGAGAGAGTGCAACTGTGGGTGTGGCAATGAAAAATGAAGTTTAATACCGAGAAAACAGAAGAGGTCATTCTCTCTGCCAAGGAGGTTAAACCAATCCATCCCTCTTTGTCATTTGGGAATGATGAGGTAGCAAGAAAGACGGTGCATAAGCATTTTGGTATGATTCTTGATTCAAAGCTTGACTTTAGTCACATTAAAGAGGAATACAAAAAGCGAGGCGCGACATTGAGATGATAAGATACCTTTCCAAATATGTTTCGAGAGACGTTTTAGATCAAATTTAAGCTATATGTTAGACCGCATCTAGATTATGGAGATATTATTTATCATAAATACGGTCCTCAAATGCATCTAAAGTGTACACCGAGACTTGAACAGGCTCAGTAATGTGCTGCTCTAGCGGTAACCGGAGCATGGAGAGGAGCAAGAAGAGAACGTCTTTTCAAGGACCTTGGCTGGGAGGATGTGTATTTTAGAAGATGGTATAGACGATTGTGTCATTTGTATAATTTGATAAAATTTCGTTCCCCAAATTATTTGTTTGTTGAAATTTCCCCCGAGCGCAATATAAGCTACAATCTCCGAAATATGGGAAATTATGACCAAAATTCTCGATACTCTAACACCAATTTTCAAAATTCTCCCTTTGAGTGGAATTTGCTTGATGATAACATAAGAAACTCAATGTCTATTGCTGAGTTTAAACGTAAATTACTTGCCATGATAAGACCAAGTAAAAAATTCACAATAGTCTAGATTGGAAAGAACACATTAAAGTGGTATCTACCAAGGTATCCAGAGCCATCGGATTTTTAAAACATGCGAAGAATATTCTCCCAGTGGCTTCTTTGAAAACATTGTACTTAAGTATTGTGGAGCCCCATTTTCGATACTGTTGTTCTGTATGGGGTTGTTGTGGCACAACTAATATTAATCAGCTTCAAAAGCTTCAAAACAGAGCTGCTAGAATTGTAACGAATAGCAGCTTTGGCGCCCCAAGTACCGGGTGAGTCAGAAAAAACAATCCCCGTTAGAAAGGCCATTGCTCCCTAGATATCGAGGCAATAATATTGATAAATATATTGTTTGATAGTGGACACGTTTAAATAAATTCTAAATTTTACCTGACTGAAATCAGCCACTCCGTTCTGAAATTATGAGAGATTTTTCCAAGAAAGCCCCTCCAAGAAACCTTCAAAAACGGCATAAAATACTTCTACATGCTTTCGCACGTCTTATCCCTTGGGAAGATTAAAGTGCCATCCCTGGGAACATAACATAACAGCATTATTCTCGGAGCTTTTATCCTCTCAAGAGGATAACACTTGCTAAAGCATGTGCAAGTGTGCAAGTCATTGCTGTAAGGCAGAAATATTTCGAAACTTTGCTCGTGATTTTTGGCCTGTTTTGAAGGTCTCTTGAAGGGGCTTTCTCGAGAAAATCGCTCATAATTTCAGAACGGAGTGGCCGATTTCGGTCAGGTAAATTTTAAATTATATCTGAACACGTCGACCATTAAATGATGTATTTGTCAACATTATTTTTTTGATGTGCAGGGAGCAGTGGCCTTTCACACGGAGAATTCTAAATCGCAGAGGTAATGCGTATCTTGCTCGAAACTTTATTTCATTACTGAACCATTGAGACATAATAAGATCCTCATATAAATCGAACTTGAATAATATAAATAATGCTGAAATGTTGTATGTGGGCAGCGGTAGCCAAACATGTACAGAGAGGCCTGGGGATAAAAACCTAGAAACCTCCCATGAATCTGATGCTCATAATGACCCCGATCTAACAAAGGACGCTTTTCATAAAATGAAAAAACTTAGAAATAGCCATCCTAAAAATATTATCCTGAGTTATATTAACATAAATTCCATCAGAAACAAGTTTGAGAGCTTTTCTGGCCTTATCCACGAGAATGTCGATGTGCTAGTTATAGCTGAAACAAAACTGGACGATACTTTTCCCACTTCACAATTCAGAATACCTGGCTTTAAGAAACCTTACCGCTTGGATATATCTTCCAATGCCGGTGGCCTTCTAGTCTATGTTAAAGATCACCTAATTTCAAGAGAGCTAAAAGGGATCGAATTGCCACATGATATACAAGTTATACCAATTGAACTAAACTTGAGAAAAACAAAATGGCTACTGCTACCCTCATATAGACCTCCTAATTGCAATGAAAAATATTTTTTAGATAATATGGAACGGCTGATTGATTTTCATTCCAGATCCATAGGGAATCTTCTTGTTTTTGGTGACATAAACATGGAAGTGACAGAAACAAAATTGCATGCATTTATCGACCAACAAGAACTGTATAGCCTGATAAAATCGCCGACCTGTTTCAAAAGCATGGAAGGAAGATGTATTGATTTGATGCTAACCAACCGGAAGCACAGCTTCCTGAAAAGTCAATCTTTTGAAACAGGGTTCAGTGATTTTCATCACATGATCTATACAGTTCTTAAAACAACATACACTAAGATTCCACCGAAGGTCGTAAAATATAGGAGCTACAGAAATTTCTCAGAACCAGAGTTTCTTGGTGATATGACTGCTAGTCTTGCAGCCATAAAGCCAGAAACGTATGACGAATTTGAGAATGTAATTAAACAAGCCCTTGACAAACATGCCCCTGTCAAGACTGCAATTCATAGGGGCAACAATAAACCTCATGTTCATAAAGAAATGAGGAAAGCTATAATGAAAAGGACGAGACTAAAAAATATTGCAAATGAGAGTAAGTCTGAGGATGATTTCCAAAGGTATAAGACACAGCGAAACCTTGTCGTTAAGATAAACAGAGTCGCAAAAAGACAATTTTATGCCAGTCTCGATCCCACGGTTGTGGGCAGAGATAAAGTCTTCTGGAAAACATTCAAACCGATTTTCTCAGAACAGTCGAACACAGTAAGTGAAAAAATAACTCTTGTTGAAGATAATACTATCATATCTGATGACAAAGACATTAGCAATTGTTTCAATTCGTACTTTGTTAACATCACTGACACTTTATGTCTTAGTGAGCCTGAGAGTATCGATGTGCTCATACCACTAAATGATCCCGTATTGAACGCAGTGAGAAAATATGAGAACCATCCTAGTATCGCTAGAATTAAGAATAACGTCAGGATTGAAGAAATATTTGAATTTCAACCCGTTAGTTCTTTAGAAGTCTGGAATGAAATCAATCAGCTAAATCGTTCGAAAAAGACTAGTGGGGACCTATCAACAGATATAGTTAAATCTATTTCTGGTAGTTGCCTCGATTATTTTACATTTTTTGTAAACCAGATGTTTGCGAACAGCACCTTCCCCGATAAACTTAAACTGGCTGACGTGTCGCCAATCTTTAAGTTGGGCGATTCTTTCTTCAAAAAGAACTTTAGGCCTATCAGTGTGCTATCAGCGATATCCAAGATGTTCGAACGCTTAATGTCCAAACAAATCTGCCCATTTGCCAATGGTATTCTTTCAAATTTGCTGTGCGGCTTTCGGAACGGACACAGCGCAGAACACGCCCTATTCAGGCTCACAGAAATGTGTCGCAAGGCCTTAGCTGATAAGAAGATTGTGGGGATGGTACTCATGGACCTTTCGAAGGCCTATGACTGCCTACCACACGATCTTCTAATAGCTAAACTTGCAGCTTATGGATTCGGTCAATATAGCTTACTATTAATTCATAGCTACCTTTCGAACAGAAAACAGCGCGTGAAGGTCGGATCTGAGTTTAGCGAATGGTTAGGAATCAAATCTGGTGTTCCACAAGGCTCAGTCCTTGGCCCACTCTTTTTCAATATCTTCATTAATGATCTACTTCTTGCAGTTAAAGAATCTGAAGTATGTAACTTTGCAGATGACACAACAATTTACACGTTTGGAAAAGATATTGAAAGTGTGGCCTTGAACCTTGAGGAAGACCTGTCTAACACCCTTAACTGGTTCAGAGATAACCATATGGCAGCCAACCCTGAAAAATTTCAGGTTATGTTTTTAGGGCTGAAAGAGGAACCAAACTTCTTCCTTGAGATCAACGACAAAATCATCCCCATTACGGACAAAGTTAAATTGCTAGGAGTCACTAGGAGTCGCCATTTGAAGTACTTCTTGAAAGAACAAATGAACAAAAAGTCCACACAAGAAACCTGCAAAAATTGATGCTTCAAATCTATAAGTCCCTTTCACAAGAAAATCCATCATTCATGTGGACATTCTTCGAAAGAAAGGACGTGAAATATGAGCTACGAACTTAGAATCTCTTGCAATTACCAAAAGGAAATGCAAGCACATTCGGAAATAATTCACTTGTATTCAAAGGAGCTCTACTTTGGAACACTTTACCTGATAATATAAAAAATGCAAACTCAACAGCAATATTTAAAAGGATGACCAAAGAATGGAATGGGCAAAATTGCACATGCAAGATCTGCAGTTAAAAAATAAAATAGTTGATAATGAAGATTAGAAATGAACTTTTTTGTAATTGTTTCTTTGTATGTAAATAGTTGGTTTGAATTAGTTTTATATTACTATATATTGTACCAACTGTAAATAATTTGATAATAATAATAATAATAATAAAGATTGTTTTTTCTGACTCACCCGGTAGACCACTCATCGGGAGCCTTGGTTGGAAGACCATTCGCGAGCTTATCGATGAGGATTCTAGATCAATGCAATGGTCTACAAGTCTATCAACGGGCTTGCTCCACAGGTGCAATCTTTTCATAAGAAACTCCGCTTGCAACTCTCGTAGCCTTCGAAATACGGTAACAGATTTGAGGTTGCCAAAGAAAACATCCGCAAATGGGCAGAAATGTTTTTTATATCGAGGTGCAAAACTTTGGAATAGCCTCCCAGCTGAGACTAAGCAGGCATCCTTCATTAATGTTTTCAAACATAGTTTATAATGAACTGGGGATTTTCCCGACCGTCGGGCGGCTGCCGGACCTGTTGCTTCTGTGCTTGATTTTTGCTGGGTCGGCGGTGGGGATTCGCTTTGGGTCTTCGTTGTCGGTTTGGTGGAGGTTGGGCATGGGGGCGGGGGTTGGGCAAATTGCTGGATGGTTGGAGAAAATCCCCAGTCTATAGGTTTTTACGCATTTTCTTTTATTTTTCACACTTAGCATTGTTTATTTAGTTGTATTTATTTATTGTAAGTAATTCTTAGATGTTTTTAACCCGTATATTGTAAATTTTTATGTGGAGGGCCCCTTGAAAATCAGTAACTAGGTTGAAGGGTCACCCTCCTTAATAAATTGAAATATGAAATATATGAAAATATCTTTAAGAGAACTGCAAAATTATTTCCAACATGGTGTGCGGCAAAGTGGGCGGATGGGATTTCTGCTGTGCGGATGGGCGACTGCTGCCCTTTGGTTTTGGTGTGCTTTCCTTAGACCAGGCGGTGAAGGGGGGGGAGTGTATCGTCCCCCGAAAGCGAAATTTATGAGACCACCTGACTTTGGTCAATTTTGGGGCGCTGATTCCGAATATCGATGTTATACGGGCAATATCCGGGAAGTTCAGCCTCGTTTTGTCGTTTCAAGTCACGATTTAATGTTCTGGAGTATTAGTAAGGAGTTTAAAAAGACTTCGAACTTATATCGCCGTTAGGGATCGATTTGTAATGAAACGAAGTCCAGGACATGTTAAATATGCCAAGAATAGTTCCTTGATGGCTACAGAGGACTTAAAAGAGTCAATCAGCCTCGTTTTCGTCACAATTGCAGGGTAAGAAATCAAAATCAGCAAGTTATAACTGATATGACTTCGGCTTCCGTGAGTTAGAACTTGACCCACATTTGTATAAGGGTGTGCCCCGGAGTTTTTGATGACTAATCCACTTCTATCATGATGTAATGGTTGAAAAACCCATTTTTATGATGACGTAATACCCACTTAAACAATAGAATTTCAAGAAATTTCCCGTTTAGACCCGTTTTTAAGGACATTTTTACCAAAATTACATCCTGTTTTAGAGAATTTTCCCTTTCAAAACCCACCCTTGTGAGGGACACATATCTGTCAGTGATGTTAGTGAGTACTCCCCCTCCAGGATTTGGCTTCGAGCACGGAAGATAAATTTAATATACATGATAAATAAACGATCCGTTCATACAAATAAGCAGGGATGGGGTGATCGAAATGGATGACCAAACCTACTTGATTCACTGCGAATTGAGCGCCTCTTCTTATCACTTGCTGATGACTTGGTGAAACTGAGCTAAAAAAGCTTGGAAACTCTTATCGAGTGCAAGAACACAAAGTCTTACCACAAATTCCAGTTTAGGAACAAATTTCCTGAAAACTGCGACAAAGAAGAACATTTCTATCACCGAGAATATTACCAAAAGTTTACATATGCCGAGGCCAAAGCATTGCTAAAGAGGAACTTTAGGACTCCTCTTTGCATATTCCAGGAAACATGAATCGGGAACTAATCTTGAGAGAATTTTGACCTTCCCACTAGCACAAGTGTCTACACTCCTAAGCACCATCAACCACTGATGGTGCAATACGGAAGACGGTAAAGAGCACGATTCATGACACCTCCATGAAAGATCTCAAGATTTTGGGTAAAGAGAACGTTCCAAGCAAGGAGAAGCCAGCAACTTACTTCTTGGATCTCTCTTCCTTAATATGAAGCTTGGCTGGTTGGTACTTTTGGTACGATAAGGGAAATGATGGCAAAGACTGTTGCATCCGTTCCTAATAAGCATAAACCAATTTAAATTGTCTTTGTTACTTATGGAAACAAGATCATATAAAGAGAAGAACGCGAGGCAAGAGGAGAGAGCAAAAGCTACGTGCTAGCCAGCCCAGACATGGAAGTTCCTTACGATTTCAATAAATTTTGACCTATGGAAGAAGATGTTGGGGACGGTTATATTGTTTTCGAATAAGTCTCAATGCAAGAAGATTACAGGCAATGCGACTTCAGTTATCAAGCGAGTTCGCAAGTGGTCATGAATAAGTGAATACTACGTTGATAGCTTTAGTGCAAGCCGCTAATGTGAATCCCGGTGAGGCCATTATGGTAAGGTCGCCATCAGGTGATAGAGTATTCTTGCTCTCTTCTTAGTCATGAGTTTGGGGGTGTTCAATTCCTTTTCGAAAATGGAACTGGCAAGAATAAAACGGTATTCGGCATTGCATCTTCTACGCTGCCAGATGAGCAAAAACAGCACTCGTCCTAATGCATTATTCTCTGGCAAGGACAGTCCTTTGGAAAGAAATGCTGAAGTGAGCTGAGTACATCGAAATGTCTCGTGGGTTGGTAGTATGGTTTACCCTTCAGATCAGCTATCTCAGCTTGCAGAGAAATGCGAACGTAGTCAATAGGGAGACCAAACGATTGGATCAATTGATGCCTTACAATACAAGATTTTTGTTGAATTGTTCGAGTGAGGGAAAATTCTTTATCTTAGCCTCTTACCACCCTGAAAGGCAAACCTGCAGCCGCACCTACTGCGGCAAGTTGCGTAGTCTCTATTTTCAAAGAGCAATTTGCTTAATGATTCATCTTGATGATTCAGTCAATCACTGTTGGGAAGAAAATGGAAGCTTTGAACGGAGCTATTTTTGCTACCCTAAAGGCATCACAAAGCTACTTACTGCTTTCAACGAAGACAACGAAGCTTTAAATCTGACTTTTGTGAATTTTAGATTCCAATTTGGTATCATAAGCAAAACCCTAGTGCACATTAGACAAGAAATAATGAATTGTCACGTGATACGTTAAAGGGTCACGTAAAGGCCATGAGTCAGCCTCGTACGGAAACACTATTTGCACGTAAAAGAACGTGCACATGTCATAGGCCTAGGTCATTATCCCATGTTAGGGATAACGGAAACGCATATGGGCGTAACAGGGCAACCATCGGAAATAATAGTTCAGTTACTGAAGGAGCTAGAGAAAAGAAGGACGCAAGGGATAGAGTGCCACTCCCTGGTGTAAGCCAGTGGAGGGGCGAAACATAACTCAACTGGATTTTTCGTAACAGTAGAATAGAAAGTTGGATAGTCGTCGCAATAAACAAGGCCTCTGTAAATAGTGCATAAATATGTATCTATGTAAAACCTCATCAAAGTGTCTTCATTGCATTTGCCCTGAGAGAACAAATAGGGAAGGGATAACTTTCCAACACTGACGAACAAGGAGGAGAGGATTTTGCAGAACATCTTCATGATGACTTTTCTTTAATAATTGATCTCGTAACTGTATGTATGCGTTGAAAGTTCAGTTCTTTCCTTGCTTCTCACATGAAAGATATAGGCTTCTAAGTCATTACCTCCTTGTAAAGTTCATTTTTTCCCATCCAACAAAAGACATTTATATCAATCATGGGTGCTAAACTTCATCTCGTGCACTGCCCATGTTCTGCCCGTGTACCGCCAGTAAGCTTTAGGGCTAAACTTCGCCCCTTTTACAGCAAGTGTTTTAGCGCGAAAACGAGGCCCTATTATAAAAAATGAGCCTAAATTACTACAAAGCAGCTCCTTCGATATATTTAAATGATATTCTAGCTTCATTTGTACCGTGGGACTCTAGCTTTATAGATTACACTACACTGAGCTATGTCTTTAACTGCTGTGGCCAAAAAAATCGCAGCCGAGACTTCAATCGCCAAAACGAGGCTGAAGTTCCCAGATATTGCCCGTATAACATCGATATTCGAAATCAGCTCCCCAAAATTGGCCAAAAAAGCTATAAGTCAGGTGGTCTCATAAATTTTGCTTTCGGGGGATGATACCCCCCTCCCCAACCCCTTCACCACCTGGTCTACCTGATTGGGGTCGCGAATCGAGCTGGAGCGGTGGCTATCTGTCTGCGCAGAGCAGCTTCTCTGTTTATTGCCTCGCACTTGTGTTTTTCCAAAACTTTCTAGTTGTTCTCTAGTTGTCATCTGACGTCTACTGTGAGACAGATACTATTTTGTTTTCTTTGTACTAGTTTTCGAATAGTGATATTTTGAATTGTAAGTGCCTTTCATGGTGGGAACTCTGATGACCTATTGTCTATTCCCCCCATGATAGGCACAATAGATGTACTTTTTGAGTTTGTTTATTTTAGCCAATTATATAAAAAAAAAATACTTTGAGCAATAGTATTTTAAAAAACATGGCACTTTCAGCCAGAAAGCTATAATTTGCAAGTTGATCTGAAAATTCGAGTCCTACATGACATAAGAGCCACACCAAGGATATAACAAACAAATCTAAGTGGTAGTGCGGCAGAAAATTCAATTTGATAATTATTTCTTGTGACTACAGAGTATGCTTCACTTAATGAACATGGTTACTCCATAATTCTAAGCTATTTTCATACTTGCACGTTTTCCATTTTATCGTGACATCACTTTAAATCCAACCAAATATATTTGAAATTATTAGATAGGGGGGGCTCTCTCCTCGATTAGTTTACCTATTGAGAGAGTTCCTCCTTTAATCCTATCAAGCCTAGGGTATTTCATGCTCTAGGAAGCCTAGGGGGGCTGATTCAGCCCCCCTGTTTTATTTCTGTTCAATTTACTTTGTGCATTTTGAGAGAATCACAGCTCACAACACGCACTTTTAAGGCTTGTTGAACAGTGCCGAAAAAGTCTTGATAAAAAAGGAATAGTTGGAATGGTACTAATGGACCTCTCCAAAGCATTTGATTGTCTACCTCACGACCTCCTTATAGCGAAACTTGATGCATATGGTTTTGGGATATGTAGTCTTCCACTAATTTTTGACTACTTGACATCTCGGAAACAACGTGTCAGGATTAACTCTACATACAGTTCTTGGCTCGAAATGACATCAGGTGTACCACAAGGCTCAGTCCTTGGTCCTCTTCTATTCAACATCTACATCAACGATCTCACTTTTTTTATAGAGGACTCTCATCTATGCAACTTTGCTGATGATAATACTTTATATGCCTCTGATCTCAAACTAGAAAATGTAATTTCAAGCCTAGAAAATGACATGCATAATACCCTTGTCTGGTTCGAATCAAATATGATGGTTGCAAATCCATCCAAATTTCAGTTTATGTTTATGGGCTTGGGGCATGATTACAAACTATGCATGGAGATTGATGAGATGGTAATTACTACGGTTGAACAAGTCAAATTACTAGGCGTTATCATTGACTCCAAACTGAAATTTGATGACCATGTAAAATCTCTGTGTAATAAAACTAACAGAAATGTTAGTGCCCTCTCGAGGGCTGCTAAGGTTCTTGATCCACCTAAATGTAAATTGCTTTACAATTCTTTTATAATGTCGAACTTCAGGTATTGCCCCCTTATTTGGATGTTTTGTGGAAAAATTGCCAACAAAGAAATTAATAGGGTTCATAAACGAGCACTTCGCATCTTACTGAAAGATTATTATTCTTCATTTGATGAACTGCTCGAGAGGAACAAAGAAAAAACTGTTCATGTTCAGAATCTACAGAAACTTATGATTGAAGTATACAAATCACTCAATCATGAAAATCCTTCTTTCTTATGGGATTTATTCTCAAGGAAAGAAATTAATTACAACTTGAGAATTAAAGATATTCTTACACTTCCCAAGGCATCAACTGCGTCTTTTGGTACAAATTCGATAGCGTTCAGGGGTAGCATACTTTGGAACAGTACACCTGATGTGATTAAGAGAGTACTATGCTGATGTGATTATTAACACAGTCTCTGTTTTTGGCAAAAAGATAAAATGTTGGGCTGGGGAGGGTTGCAATTGTAAAATTTGTAAATAGTATTGCTGTAAATTAGTTTAATTTAGTTGGTATTTATTAGTTTGTGTTTTATAGCGCAAACTACACCTTTCTTTATCCAACTGTAAATAAAGTGATTATTATTAATATTATTATTATTATTATTATTATATCTGTATATGCTAGAGCCTGGAGACTTGGCATGTGTATAGTACATCGTGAGATGAACCCAAAAATGAAATCTATTTTCAGTTATGTCACGTGACCTGCTCATGACGTCACAATGTTGCATTTTAAAAATCAATAGGGTTCAGTACTAAAAATCTTCAATCGTTGATTGTGAGAAAACGGAAAGCAGTAGGGACATCAGTCCAATTTTGGTGTATTTTGTGGATAAATAGCAATTGCTTTGTAAAGAAAAATTAGTTAAAAGTGATGACGTCATCACACAAGAATTCAAAGAATTTGCGCATGCGTAGTGCCGAAATACGCACAATCATACTTTAAATTACAAAAAAACTAGTTGGTTGGATAGAGGATCAAAAGTAGTATATGTTCCTCGTCTTTCATCATTTTATCACATTAGCTGTAGATTTTAATAGGATTTATTCGAAATTGTACACAGACATCTCTCGAAAATTGAGTGTGTTTACCCCCTGCAATGAATTCAATTTTTCTAAAAAATTAATTTTTGATTGTAAGAAGGATAAAAACTAAAATTCAAAAAGGCTCAACGTTGTAAGTGCACTAGGTAAAAATCCACAGAAGAAAAACCGCTAGGGGGGGGCTGATTCAGCCCCCCCCCCCTAGGCTTGATAGGGTTAAGTAATTCCCTCCATACAATTTATCTTGTTTTTTTTTCTATTTGTATTTGTATATTGTATTAATTTTCCGTATTAAAGTATTAATTTTTTGTAATATTGTCTTATTTCCTTGTAAAATTATAAATTGTATGAACTAACTTTAATGATTTATGGCAACAGACCTAAAGACATTGGTCTGTTATTTAGACATTGGTTTTCTGGGTTGTTTGAATTTCTTGGCCAGCGGCTCCTGCAATGTAGGGTACCAGACGGCGCATGCATGGTCAAAATAGGGTTGCATTAGTGCATTAGAAAGTACCCTTCGGAGTGACTGGTTAAAAATTCTGTTTTCTTTAAAGAAACGTTAATTTGCTGTTTATTTTTCCAAGGACTTTGGTTGCCATTGACTTGCCATAAAGACTTTCATCAAGAATGCAGCCAAGATATGTCTCTTTGTAGAGTGCTGTTTGGTCTTGATGTCACCACTTCTTATATCCAGCCCTCCAAGGCCTTGTGTTTCCTATATGGCCACTAAAAATTATCTGCTACTGGGTGCGCCAAAAAAAACTATCCTCTTTTGACAGCTTCAAACATTGGTTGATTCAACCTTCATAAGGAAAACAAACTTCAATGAGTTATGGTGAGATAAAATGGGAAGATACAGACCTAAAGACATTGGTTTGGTTTTCGAACCCAAGACTTGCTCTCTGCCAATGAATTTATCAGAAGTTTCTTCTTTCTTCTGTCTAATGTTTCTATGGCTCTGCTTGACATATGTTTTATTCCTCGCTGGTAAGTCATGATTCAACTTTAGCTTCACTTTGAATGGGTCAGAAAGAGACAAATTATTTGCCAAATGCTGCTGAATGGCAGCTGCTGCAAGCGTTGTGTTTGCCAATTTCTATATGGAGATAAATAAATTTACTGATCCCAGAAGACGTAAAGAGTGGAAAGGTTCCCCTAGAGCTTGGCTTAATGCAGTACTGCTTAGGAATGACCCAAGGGAATATGTAGTATATAAGGTTGAAATGAGGCTAGGAATATCACGGTTCGATAGTGATTTTGTATTTCGGATTTCGCCCCCTCCCACCCATATCAACCCATATCTTGAAAGTAAAAGTATGACGAGACTTTAGAATGGTACTCGACACTGCGTATTGATCAAACCCGAAGGAATGCATCTATATAGACACAGAGAAATACTGTATGGATTCTGATATAGGAAGCAGAAATTTCTGCAGCAAAATGCACACAATCTCAAGGATCAATGGAAGTGGGACTAATTTTTGTTGCACTATTTGTTTTCGATCACAAGGACCAAAAACAATCCCCGTTGAAAAGGCCACTGCTCACTGGATATCGAGGCAATAATATTGAAAAATATATTGTTTGATAGTGGACATGTTTATAAAATAAATTCTAAATTTTACCTGACTGAAATCAGCCACTCCGTTCTGAAATTATGAAGGATTTTCTCAAGAAAGCCGCTCCAAGAAACCTTCAAAAACGGCATAAAATGATGACCAGATTTCAGTCATATTTCTGCCTTGATAGCAATGACTTGTACATGCTTTAGCACGTTTTATCCCTTTTGGAGGATTAAGTGCCATCCCTGGGAACATAATAACATTATTCCCGGAGATTTTATCCTCTGGATAGCACGTTCTAAAGCATGTGCAAGTCATTCCTGTAAGGCAGAAATATTTGGAAAATTTGCTCGTGATTTTAGGCCTGTTTTGAAGGCTTCTTGAAGGGGCTTTCTCCAGAAAATGGCTTATAATTTCAGAATGTAGTGGCCTATTTCGGACAGGTAAATTATATTTGAACATGTCATGTATTTGTCAATATTATTGTTTTAATATCCAGAGAGCAGTGGCCGTTCAAACGGGGATTGTTTTTTCTGACTACCCCGGTATATCTTACGAATTACTGTTTAAAACAAATTTACAGTCTTTCTTGTGCCTCAGAATTCTTATCATAATGCGAAGAATTCTTGAAAATTCTGGAGAATTCTTGTCATAATAATGTGTTCAATGCCTGTCTAAAATGAAGCAACTAGCAAAAGCAAAGGAATGACAAAATTACGATAATGTAGAGTTAAATCGTCATACAACAAAGAAGATTATCTCTCCGAATTAACAGTGAATGAAATTAAATGGGCAATGAAAATCAAACTTCACATCTTAACAATAAAAGAAAATTATAAGAACAAATACAAAGCCCACTGTGCAGAGATGCAGAGATACAAGCGAACATGCAAAAATGTTTAAATGTGTAAAGAAAGTAGTTTATGGTCAAAGTGATAGCAATGAAGGTAGTGACCATGAATTTGACTAAAAACATCAAATCAAACGGTGCGAACGAATTAAGAGAATTAATTAGTCAAGTGACAATAGCAATGGAAATGTAGAAGAGAAGAGGAATTTTTAGTGACGAAGAATAATAACAGTTTAAAATAAAGTAGGAACCGTGTTTTGTGCCTTGCATTCAAAGTATTGAGTGTTTATTGAGAACAATAGAGAGGGTGCTGCGAGAATCACAGAATCACAGAGAAGTATTATAGGACTAGAATGAGAAGCATATACCTTTTAATCCAAGGCGCCAAAAAGAAGATAGAGCAGCAAATGTGACAAGCTCAGACTAAGTTTTCGAATAACTGTAAATGTTCATCTTCTTTTTCGAGGTATTGCGATGCGTTGATGCGTTGATACGTTGATACGTTGACGTACTTAGCTACTACACTGATACACTGATACGCCATCACATGAAATTAAAGGCTGACTCTTTTGTAGATACTGATACAATAATACGCAGTCAAATAAAACCAACAGTATATCGGTATATCATCATATCAGAAGAAAATTAGACTGAACCGGTCCAGGCTCTATTAAATTCTTTCATTCTTGAAATATCCAAAAGACGTGACGGAAATTTTCAAACATCAAAAATGCCGACGGTCTATAGGTGTATTGCCGAATCAGAGAAAAATTAGACTTGAAAAGCTTAAAGGGAATCTAAGCATATAAAAGTGGCTCAAGCCACTTGCGGTCAAATTCTAGCCTGTCAGATCAGTATTTCCTGTTGACGTAGATCAGCTACCCAAATATGGTTCGGCACGTGTCACGACCTATTGTCTTTGCACGGCTATTTTCGCCAAAAGCATATATATGCTTAGATATCCTTTAACCCTATTCTAACCGGGGGCGTTTTTCGCCCCCCCCCCCCTTACCAAATCTATTTTAATAGCTCTTAAACGATGATAGCTATAACGCTGAAACTTCTTGACTTTCATTAAAATTTAATTTGCAACCAAAAAATTAAAATTTCAATGCCTATTGTTTAACCACGTGACCACCAGATGCCCTTATTTGGAGACAGGTCACAAAGAAAATCACTAAAATGGCTCTAATTTATTTAATCCTTCTCAAATCTCATCAATATATATACCATTCGATTTGTCTCGATGAGTACTTTCATTTAATATATAATTTATCTATATTTGCTGACATCAGCAATTTTTAAATTGTATGACGTCATCACTCTTTATGACGTCATATTTCTAATTAATTAGTAATTTTTGCATGAAAAATCATGGAATGATTTCAAATATTGATGAAGACGTCTGATTTCACCAAGTAAATGCGAAATTGATGGTGTTTAAGCATCATTATTGCGCTAACAATTTTGCATTGAATCCTATTGTCCATAATTAATTAGTTAATTAAGTAGAAACCAAAAATATTGATATAAAACTACATGACACTGCAAAGTAAGGATATCAAGCAGGTATTTCGATAGTTTTATTGTGATTTTACCCAGTTATTTAGTAAAAATAGACATTTTTATGCTAATAGCTCGATTTCGTCAAAATTCGCACTGTTTTTGGTTGCCTAGCAACCAGTCACGTGATTACAAACTAATTGATGCTATTTTTGGATTTTCCTTTGTTCAATTATGATACAGTGCAAGTCTCATTATCATAGCTGTTATGTTTGCGGAGATAATTAGGGGGGCGAAAAACGCCCCCCCTCCCGGTAGAAAATCGATAAAAATTTACCCGGTTAGAATAGGGTTAAGATGTGATGGAAAATGTGATGGAAAATTTAATGCAAAATTTTCCAACATCAAAAATGCCGACGGTGTATCGATGTATCGCCGTATCAGAAAAAATAGACTTCACAAATGTAACCTTTGGTGTATTTTGTCATTCTTAATAATAATAATAATAATAATAATCACTGTAAGCACCGTAGTTACATACAACTATAGGCTAAATACTTACAAGATACAATAACTCTAATTAAAACGAACAAGCAACTTAAGAACATACGTAAAAGGAATGGTGAGAGGAGATGTGAGGGCACTATCCCGTTGGTACACATGGATTGTCTATTAGAAAGTCTTTGCATACACCCAATACCCTGTGCAAAAACCTAATTGTTGCGATATTTGTTGTAATAGCCATGCTACCAATCATGTTAAGTAATATTTCTTTGTCAACTCTACTCCATTCACTACCAAAGCTGCCGTTCATAGTTTGAAAATACTCTCTCCTAGCTTCTACAAGTTTTGGCTCTGAGCATCCAAGTACGAAATGAACCTCATTACCTTCTGGACTATTTATACACACTGGGCATATGCGTTCTGACCTCGGTTTTTTCTGCATCCTTCCTAATTCAATGGGCAGGAGATGTGCGGATATTCTTAGCTTGGCAATTGTAGACCTATGCTCATACTTCAAGATATTATTTACGTATAATTCCTCCCCATAACCCTTTTTGATGAATTGGTAAATTTCGGATAACCGTCCAGACCCTTGTATATGCTCTCGGAACCTCTTTTCATACTCAGTCTTAAGGGATTTGGTAACAGACAGGAGAATCCTCTTCCGCGACGTAGCCCTTTCCTGTGTCACTGAATCTAGGGTATAACCAGAAAGTCTCAGTAAATGTTGTACCACAGTTAGCAAGGAGGGCACCCCTTTAACATGCAGCCTGAAACATTCAAGCAAAGCATTTTCGATGATTGGATTGGAAGTACGAAGATGTAGTAGATGAAAATAAAATTTTAAGATTCGTTCATATATCTTCACATTTAGTGGGTAAACCCCCATATCTCCTCTCACAGCCATATTTGAAGATTTGGAGTGCACGCCCAGCAAAATTTTGCATAACCTATTTTGGAGATTTTCATGCTGTAGTTTATCGTCAAACAGATTCTCAGTAAATCGGTTAAAAGACGCATTACGATTGTAACTCCCCATGAAAGCCCCCCAGACTTCGCTATTATACAATAATATTGGCTCAACGAGTGCTCTGAAAAGTTTTTGAATAACACATGGTTTTACTCCACTTTGAGGGCTAATATCACCCAGAAAAGAGAAGAAAGCCCTACAAGCTTTTTTGTGCAGAGCAACCCTTGCTTGTTTGAAGGACCCACTTGGAACGAAGATTGTACCCAAATACTTGTAATTTTCACATGACGTTATATAATTGTTTCCAAACTTGATAGTTAAATTGGTATTTCTACCGGCTTTGTTAAAAACTAAGATTTTTGTCTTTTTCACGTTCACATTTAACTTCCATTTTTGAGAATAATCTTCAAGTTTAGAGAGGCTCCGCTTTAGCCCCTCTTCAGTTTCAGAAAGTATCAGAATATCGTCTGCATACATCAAACAATTGATTTTCTGGTTCCCAATTGTAGGAGGGAGACATTGCTCGTCAAACAGCTCTACAATATCATTGATGAATAAGTTAAAGAGAGTGGGGCTCAGATTGCAACCTTGCCTAACACCTGTTTTTGAGACAAAGGATTGTGTGATTCCGTTTGGTAGCTTAACGGCGGCTGTCAGGTCAGTGTACATTGACCGAAGCAAGGTAATGAACCTACGACTGATGTTCATTCCAATAAGCTTATAATATAGTCCATCGCGCCACACTGAGTCATAAGCTTTGGAAAAATCAACGAAACAAGCATAAATTTTGGCCTTTCGGGAGAAGTAAGAGTTCAACAATGTGTTCAAGACAAAAACATGATCTGACGTTCGATAACCTTCGCTAAACCCTATTTGATTGGGATGTTTGAGGGAATTAAGTTCGGTGAAGCGCACAAGACGCAGATTCAGAATGGCATTGAACAATTTAGAGAAACAACTCGTTACTGTTATACCTCTATAGTCATTAGGGTCATGGGTATCACCCGACTTGAAAAGTGGTGTTATTAGACCATGTTTCCAGGTGGCAGGATAAATTCTACTTTGTAAGATTGCATTGAAGATGTAATGAATAACCCTTACAAAATGTGAGTCAACACAACATTTAATCATTTCGTTTGAAATCATATCATCACCAACAGACTTGCCATTTTTAAGCTTCATAGTCACTTTTCTGATTTCATCTATGGAGATTTCACCGTCTAATATTTCATTGTAAGCAGTCGTGAATTTTTCGATGTTTTCCATGACCGGAGTGGTGAAATCATCTCGCCGGGAAATAGTGCCCGCATTTAGTTTTTTGAACCATTCATACCAAACACTTGGCTCAATATTTTCTGATGGGTTAGCCTTTTTCTTAGCTTTAATATCGCTCACAAGATCCCAAAAGACCTTTGGGTTTTTGTTTTCAGTTTCCTGAATGGACTGCAAAAGGCTCTCCTTAAAAGAACGTTTCTTAGCTTTGACAACTTGCTTGTACAATTTTTTATTGGCGTAAAACTTACTTCTTACATCAGGATCTTTTGGCCATTTATTAAGGTTTTTAAGAGAACGCTGTACTGCCCGTTTTGCATCTTCACATGTTTTGTCAAACCATTTTTTCTTAGGTGTGAGTGGTTTTGTTTTGTGAGTGTTTGATTGTCCGTTTGTCTTTTTGCGGACCTTAGACAACGGAACACTTTTATCAGCAGTTTCCCGGATAACAGAATATGCTTCCAGCATCATTTTATTAACATCCACCCCATTATCTTGGCTTTGTTTCCCCCAATCAGCAAGAAATGTTTCAGTCTTTTCCAAAATATTACCACTATTCAACGTGGACTTAAAGCAATTGTTAGCTTCAGACGACCATTTGTACGACCTTGGTTTTTCCCTGAGCGGATGAGTTCCACTAGTAATAGTAAACTTTTCAGTTGTTAACATAAAGGAAATGGNTTTTTAGCAGGGCACATTGTAAATCAGTTTATTCTTTTATAACTGAATGTATTACCCTGGGTAAATAATTAAAAATGAAAAAATGAAATGAAAAAGTTATACATTCAAATGATAGCAAATAAACTAATGTCCATATTAGGATGTGGATGAAGTTGGGGCCCAATAAAAGACACCATTATAATTTCTAAAATGCATATGGGCAAATCAAGCTCTTTAGTGATCGCATATTTGTTAAATATAATATGAATATAAATAGTACATGAGATAAAATCTGGATACGATTATTTACATCCATTATTTCTAGCATAGCATACTATAAACAAATGTACAAAGTAAACTAATCTAAATCGATAAATAGATAGTAAATAAATATTTTTTACAGTATTTTAATAATCTAACTAAATAAAAACTAATTTCAGGACACATATTGACAAGCATTAAATTTACAGTTTGGGCCATCCCACTTTTCTATCATAGTTTTAAAACTATTGAAATTTTCGGCGGACTTCATTTCGTTTGGCAGTCCATTCCAGATTTGAGGCCCCAATAATCGAAGGCTATTGAAAATTGGTCTATAATGCTGCAAGTCATTAGAGTTTCTTAATGGGCAATTAGAAGATTTTATTTTGAAAATATCGTGCATGAAAGACGGGTTTAAATTTTTCAATGTCTTAAAAACTTCTATAAAGAGAATTCTTAGACGGGAAACATGTATTGTACACCTTTCTGACTTCAAAAGGTGATCATTGTGCAAAAATCTAAGGGCACGTTCTTGAATCCTTTCAAATTTTGCAAAGATTTAGTTGATGAGAATACCATACTAGAGGCCACTAGAGGGCAATAATCAAAATTTTAATATACAAAGCTTTGGACAAGAATCTTCTTTTCGGCAGTGGGGCAGAAATGCTTCTCGTACCGAGGCGCCAAACTTTGGAACAGTCTTGGCACTGAAGTCAGAAATTCCTCTACCTTGAGAGCATTCAAAAAGGAGCTGCAAAAACAGAACACCTAAAATTGTTTTAGTTCTTTATTTTTTTTATTTTATGACAATTTGTAATTTAGTTTTGTTATATATAGCATATCTTGTATTTATTGTATATTAGTATAAGTTTTTAGCATCGCCCCCTGTAAATCAGTTTTCTAACTGAAGGGCTACCATGGGTAAAAAAAATCAAATCAAATCAAATCAAATCAAATCAAATCAAATCAAATCAAATCAAATCAAATCAAATCAAATCAAATCAAATCAAATCAAATCAAATCATTAAAGCCAATAAATTGTTTTGAGTCTTTTTAAAACATAGAAATTGTGATGCAGCTTTTCTGCAAAGTTCAGAGATATGCTGTTCAAAGTTCAATTTATAATCTAGTTGAATACCTAGCAATTTGACCGTTTCTTCCGATTTGATCATTTTTTCTTGGATGTTGAAATTGTCTCCACTAGAATTTGTTTGATCCTTTCTAATAAGGAGTGCATGGAATTTTTCTGGATTAGCTATAATTTGATTTTGTTTTAGCCAAGTCAAAACAACTCCAGCTTCTTCTTCCAGTACTTCAATCAAATTTGATAGAGTCTTGGAAAAATAAGCTAGAGTATTATCATCAGCATAATTATGTATTGTTGCTCGTTTGATTAACAAAAAGAGATCATTTATGTAAACATTGCATAGAACAGGGCCCAAAACAGAACCTTGGGGTACCCCTGATAAAATAGTTTGGAAAGAGCTATACGTATTATTGATCCTAACAGACTCTTTCCGCCGTTTTATGTAAGAGTAGATAAGGACTAGAGCATTTTCATCCGAACCATAGGCATGTAGCTTGGCTATAAGTAAATCGTGTGGAATACAATCGAAAGCTTTCGATAAATCCATTAGGATTGCCCCTACAATATTATCATTATCGAGTTTGGCCCTCCATTTTTCAATCATTCTTATCAAAATATGTTGTGTGCCATATGATTTTCTATAGGCAGCAATGAAGAGTGAAAGGGTTTCATTTAAGTATGGCATAAGTTGGTTTTTTAATATCTTTTCATAGATTTTGGAGAAGATATTTAGTATACTGACTGGACGAAAGTTTTGTTCAACTGTACAATTAGCCTCTCCATTATATAAAGGACATACCGCGGCACGTTTTATTTGGAAAACTATAGTTTCGTATGCTGCTGTTAATAGCATTTGTTAAAGGGACTGCAAGCTCGTCTGCAGCCATCAGGACGAGTTTTGGTGGTATTTGATCTTCACCCGTTGATTTCCTACCATCCAAAGACCTTAGTTGTTCCCTACCTTAACAATCTTGTACCTCGTGAAAGGAAAATGAATTGAAATTGCTTTCAGGATTTTGAATGATGGCTAAAATACTTGGATGGTTTTTATATGTTTCAAGAATCAGCCTAATGAGTTGCCGATCATCATCAGTTGCAACCGAATCAGCTGTGTCTGTTTGAAATGCTGTTTAATTGACTTTTGTCTCGACGAAACACATTTATTTCTTTGTTGTTTAAACCTTGTTTCATTTTCTTTTGTAGGATTTTTGTTAAATTTTGCCTTTAGCCTAGGTCTGGAATAAATTCCCTGTTTTAGTTCTCGAGTCATGAAAGGAGCACTCTTTCCTCGTAGCACTTTTATCTTTAGAGGGGCATGTTTGTCAACCAATTTTCGAAAGGTAGCAACAAGATTATTATAAGCTTGCTCAGGATCCTCAAGAGCACCAAATTTTGCCAGCTTTGCGTCTGACAAGAAATTTTCAGCGTCAAATTTTTTTAGCTGGGAAACTTGATTACCTTAGGCTTTAGTCTGAGCAAATGAGACTTCATAACCGTCATGACAAGACCGTGATAGTCACTTAAGCCAGTTTTAAACACCGAAGTTTTTTTAAAGTATCTCGGCCTATTTGTGAGGATGACATCAATGGAAGAACTACTGAACTACTGTTCTTGGCAAAACATGTTTTAGCAGTCACCAAATTTGATAGCCCAAAGATATCACAAAGAAAACTTTACTGTGTCCAGTGCCCTGCCGGTTTAGGGTATCAATGTTGATATCTCCCATTACAATTAGAAATTACGTTGTCGTATTTATCGAAAGCAGAGTTTAAGGTAGTTGAAAGATCGCTAAAGAATGAATCAACATTGGTGGATTCAGGGGGCCGGTCAATACAATAGACAATCCATTTCTTCATGCTTACTATCAGTTCGGAGCTCAAAAGTTTTAGAGAAGGAGTCTCTAATACTGTGACTTCTGCCAAAGAAAAGTTTGAAAACTCTATACACAGGTATTGTTGAGCCCCACTTTCGATACTGTTATTCTGTTTGGGGTTGTGCTGGTTCTACAGAAATTAATCAGTTGCAAAAGCTTCAAAATCGTGCTGCTAGAATCATAACAAATAGCAGCTTTGATACACAAGGCAGACCACTTATCGATGAGTTGGGCTGGAAGACCATTGAAGAACTCATTGGTAATGAGTCCAAAACGATGGTTTTCAAGTCGCTCAAAGAGTTGGCTCCACAATACCTATGTAACCTTTTCATCAAAAACTCGGAATGCTCCTCCCGTAGCCTCCGTAATACCGAGACTGATTTAAGGTTGCCAAAGAAATTAAAGGCCCCCATTAGCCATGTTTGAAGAATGAGATCATGCCTGTAGCTTGCTTTAATTCGTTCTAAATTTGCTCACTGCAACCTTTCGATTCGATTTAGATGTCGCCTGATCGGAGATGCTTGATAATGTTGACATGAAATTCATTACTTCATCGAGGCAACAGTTGCCGCCCTAGCAGTGGCACAGTTGATTCGTTGGAGCGCGTCTTGTTGTTTGTTGTTTTCCCCTCAGCGATCCTCCATATTTGAGATCGCAAAATCAGTAAGGGAAGTTTGCCAGGTCAAAGAGGTCAATTGCTTCTGATGAGTTGGCAAGTTCATTGATGAATTCATTAACGACTAGAGTTTGTTTGGAGCACCTAGCAATTAGCCTTTAATGAGAAAATATCAATTGGCAACTCATCCAAATTTGATAAATACCTCCGATATCTCTGAATTGTTATGATTGTATACATGAACAATGCCATCAAGATATCTTGAATACTTTTAAATTGTTTTGATTGTGTGCATAAATAATGCCTATTGTTACAACATTCCTGATTCCTATGTAGGTAGGTAGGTAGGTAGGTAGGTAGGTGTATTCCTTCCGGTTGAGCAAAAGCCATTCCATAATGTTTTCATTCTTCCAACATCATTAAAGGCCCCCATTAGCCATGTTTGAAGAATGAGATCATGCTTGCAGCTTGCTTTGTGCATAGGCGTTAAGAAACGCGGTAGTTATTCCTTCAACTGTCTTTCCTCACTGTGTCCCTATGCCTGTTCCTCCCTGTGTCCCTATGCCCGTGAAGGTTGTTGTTGTTGTGCCTGGTTTTCCTTGTATCCCTGTGTTCTGATTTGAGTGACTGTTTTTAATAACTGTGTCCCTATGCCCGTTCCTGCCTGTGTCCCTATGCCCGTGCAGGTTGTTGTTGTTGTGCCTGGCTTTCCTTGTATTCCTGTGTTCTGATTTGAGTGACCGTGAACAACACCAACNATTGCCGTTAATAAATGCTCTGCAAAAAACCGACAGGGGGGGTGGAAAACACCCCCCCCCGGTTAAATTAGGGTTAAATTGATTTTAGACACCAGAATCTTGCAAATCCGATAAACATTCATGGAGCTACAAGCTCTTGAAGTTCAAGTTTGTGCGAAAGTTGAAACCAGAGGCTTCTCCATAGCATTTGTAGTGAATATGGCATGGGGCTGTCATTTGTTTTGTTTCTCGTTTATTTCAGCGCAAACCAAATGGAATTTAGAAAGGATTTCGATAACCAAACCTCTCTCGAACATTAATTCAAAGCGTATGGATGCTTTGAGAAATTCTGTTGAGCAAGGTTTGAAAACGCAAATTTTGACAATGGTTATAAGAATTAAATTATTTTCGAAATCCTAATTGGTTCGCTCTGATATTAACGAAAAGCATGGCATTGGATAACCCTCCTTTACTTCGATTTTGGAGCTTTTTTGCATAACAAGTCACTTTGAGGTCTCTGTTTTCAGCTTTCGCACAAATTTGATCTTTAAAAGCTCGTAACTCGGTGAATTTGCAGCGGATTTGCAAGATTCTTGTGTCTACAATTAATTTAAGATCTTAGGAATAGGGGTATCTTAACATGGAGCCTGTTCATTTTATTGTTATTTTTCAATATTTAATCAAACGTCCAACAATTTTTTTGGGACACCCTGTTTACTATTGGGTCACCAATCAAAACCGATAATCGACGATTGTGCTAAAGATCGCGATAGTGAATGTTTTGCCACGATCCCTTGCGTTTCATTGATGAAACAACCAATCAAATCAATCACAATTTATTAACATAGCCTTCAAATCTTTAAAAAACATTGCATGGATGGTTAATGCATCTTTCGTTTGATTTTATGGCTTGAAAGGAACTTCAGGTACGTTGCTATAATCTTATATGTAGCATTTCTAATATCTTGATTATTTTCACAATAACAGCGGTTTTCTTTTTATTGAAGAACTCGTGAACAGTTTTGAAAAAAATAAAAATAATCGTAGATCCTAAATTAAAATATGAATTAAAGGGACCCATTAGCCATGTACGAAGAACGCTGGTACAGGACAGCCTAAAACAGCTTCACAGGAAAGAGCACATGCCAACCTTCTCGTGTATGTCCGTAAAAGAGCTCAGACATTTCTGGATGGGAGCAATGAGCTTGCAGGTTGTTGTTGTTGTGCCTGGCTTTCCTTGTATTCCTGTGTTCTGATTTGAAGCGTGCGAAAACTCAGCGATCTCTAATTAGCGTTCATTTGGCAGAGAGTTCGTTTGCATTCTCTAGATGTTCCGTCCCATAAATTCGTCCCTTAAACTCACTTAGCCCCGCCTTGGCCCACTTGAATAGACCAAGGCTAAGGCCTAAATGTCCAATTTCCGACATTTGTTGAAGATTTCGTTCTTTCTTGTAGTTCTCTAAGCTCAAAAGGCTATAATANGTTCGTTTGCATTCTCTAGATGTTCCGTCCCATAAATTCGTCCCTTAAACTCACTTAGCCCCGCCTTGGCCCACTTGAATAGACCAAGGCTAAGGCCTAAATGTCCAATTTCCGACATTTGTTAAAGATTTCGTTCTTTCTTGTAGTTCTCTAAGCATAAGCTCAAAAGGCTATAATAGTAGTGGTCCTATTACTACAGCTCTAAAACAGTAAATGTGGAGAAGATCGGCGACAGCAGATAATGCTGACATGAAATTATTTATTTTATTGAGACATCATCGTTGCTACCTCAGAATCGCCAGATCGTCCATATTGGATCGTGATTTCAGTCAGTAAGGGAACTTTGCAACTTCTGTAGGATTAGATTTCATGATTGTTATCAGAATTACTACAGTTCTCAAACAGTAAATGCGGAGAAGATCGGCGACAGTAGATAATGTTGACATGAAATTATTTATTTTATTGCTGAGATTTCTGTCAGTAAGGGAACTTTGCCAATATCAAAGAGATCACATTTTGAAAATTACTGTTAATGAGTTGCCAGATCCATTGATGACTTCATTAACAGCCAGCAGTTGGCAACTGATTGCATTCTTTGCATTCGTCGGTAGTTCACAGGAAAGCGTTCTTGGTTCCTGACTGGGTTAGTTAGTTAGTTAGTTAGGGACAGAACACCACTCCTATATGTACTCGTTTTACTTCGTACATAAAAAGTTTATGATTTAGCAATTTGATGACGTCACATTCTCAAAACTGTCCCAAGCAAAGAAGACGCTGTAATTCTGAAAATAATCAAGATATCAGAAATTTTACATATAGGATTATAGCAAAGTACTTGAAGTTCCTTTCAAGCCATTAAATCAAACAGAAGATGCATTAAACATCCGTGCAATGTTTTCAAAGATACCCAAGATTTGGAGGCTTTGCCGCAAGGGTCATGGTAAAAAAATTTCCTGACTCCATCATCATCGCAATATTCTATTTGTGGGTATTCGAAGTTCGATGCCGTAATGACTGGTCGGTAATTACGCGGCGGTAACGACCTTTCAGCGGTCTTAACCCTTCTTCGTCACAGCCCCTCTTCGATTCATGACTTCGACCGCTGCTTTCGAAACACACTGTCACTGAAGTTACCATGACCTTCGCAAAAACAACATGTCATTGCTCTTTCGGAAACTGGTAATCAATTCGGTATTACGAAATAATACAACCTTCGGCATTAAGACCTGATGCTTATTTCTATTACAGGAAATGCATGCCGTCTACTAAACAATAGCCTTTATCGACGACAAACAAACAACCTTTTGTTAACATGACAGAGGAATCAATCAGAGATCGAATCTATTGTCGGGGATAACAATAGAACGTAACAGGATGTCTGCGGGGGCTTCATGGGGATAAAAATAACATCTAAAACCCTCAAAAACGCTAATGGACTGTAAGCCTAACGAGATTGGTTTAGGCCCATTAGGCCCAACAGATTATGTCGGGAAGCTTTTCAAGGTCTTTTATTCGGTAGGAAATCAAACGAAATTTTGATCGTGCAAAGCGAATTTGGGAAATCAAGTTTCATAAGGAAATCAGGTCATTGGTGGTCTTGGGAATAAAGTGACATGAACCTTAGTGGGACAACTTTTAATTTCGTTTATTGTTTTTGACCCCAAGCAAAAAATTTTTGGATGTTTCACCATAGAAATTTGAATAATAAGATAAACAGAATACACGAAAGGGCCTTAAGAATCGCATGCAAGGACAACGTTTCTAGTTTTGAAAATCTATTGGAAATGGATAATTTGGTAACCGTTCATCAAAAGAAACCTGCAGTGCAGTTGCTCATGGTAGAGATCTATAAAACAAAAGCAAATCTAAATCCTAGCTTTATGAAGCAAATTTTCGAGGAAAAAGAAACGCCTTACAATTCCTAGGTCGATTAGCCAAGATTTAAATATAAATAAAAGTACCGGGTGTCCCAAAAAAAGTATACAGATTTGGTCAACCCTAACGATCANCCAATATAAAGGAGATCACATTTTGAAAATTACTGTTAATGAGTTGCCAGATCCATTGATGACTTCATTAACAGCCAGAGTTTGTTAGGAGCACCAAGTAATTAACTTTTGATGAAGAAATATCAATTGGCAATTGCCCCAAATTTGATTGTTAGCCCAAATACCTCGTTATTGTTTCGATTGTATATATTAACAATGCCTCTAAATATCTTAGATGCTTGATGTATTGTTTTGATTGTATGCACAAATAATGCCTATTGTTACAACATTCCTGATTCCTATGTCTATAGGTATATAGGTAGGTAGGTAGGTAGGTATATAGGTGTATTCCTTCCGGTTGAGCAAATGCCCCTCCATAATGTTTTCATTCTTCAAACATAAAAATCACTGTGAGACCGTGAAGGATCTTGGGGAGCACAGGGAATTGAACTCAAACAAGGTCTAAAACTCTAAGTTGAACCCCATCCTATGCAACTGCATAAAAAAGGAAATTAAACTTACAGCTCCTCCCCAGTAGCTGCACAAACGGTCCACAATTTCTATGGGACACCATGTACACCCTGTACACTGTTCAAACATGCCAAATATGTCAAAAAACTCCATAGTGGTTTGAATCACAGTTCATTCACCATCAAAATCGATAGCTTACCTTTTGCATACAGGACATATAACATTATCACAACCCAGACCTTCTACGGCAGCATGAATGTAATTCTCGTCAAAATTGACCAGATCATCATATTCTTCCAGGATCAATTTTTCTAAACACAAATACAAAGAGAATGGATTTTATGAGCCAAAAAATTATTTTAATGAATTTTTGCACTCGTTCCTACAGATAAGTTAATAATCTGTTGATCAAAGTTAGGTCATCTAACACTACGGTGATCCAAATAAGTGAAATGGGGGTATTTGTATCAAAGACCAAATATATTTAATAGAAGTTGTTATTTTATTCTCTTGGGAGAGACACGACAAAATTATGACGTGAAATAGCAAGTTTTGAGAAACAGTGTTTTACAAAGGAACTACCGGGTGTCCCAAAAAAAAGGGAACGGATTTGGTTGGCTCCAGCAATGTGAATATAGCTTTGATCAACAGATTAT